>CANSGD010000114.1:0-105966 GCA_947645195.1 Patellifolia procumbens | reverse complement strand
TTGGTTATCACCAAAGCAAACTAACAAACAAACAAATGAGAGTATTATAGTATTTTACAATACTCAATCTACATTCCGATAAACGCATCTAAAATTTTCAACGTTGAATCCAGATAGTTTGTACGTATCTCTAGAATTTTCTATTTACTTTTGAGGATATATTTTATACGTTCCAGATTTTTAACGTAACTCATAAAGTATACAAATTCTAAAGCTACTATACATCTTTCAAATGATATCAATTTTTTAATTCGCATATTCATTAAAATAAAGAAGAGCTCCTTATACCATGTAATAAAAATACTAATACATATAGAGCATATAATCATTATTCAACACAAATATTGAATAATGACGATATTCCACTAAAAACACGGATCCAAATCCATAATATATAGCAATACGTTGAAGTCTCTTTAAAGACGGAGAGTTTACGATTAGAATATGACTAAACTCTTGATTTTGGAAGATAATCTTGCAGTTGGTCGGTCGCCTAGAACTCCCAAAACTAAGCAAAGTTGTTTATGGTACCCCCTTAAGTGCTTCTCCGTCAAAAACAATGGAATGAACGATTTTTAAAAGATGCTAGAATGGCAGTGTATTAAGAGTGTAATAAAAGCCAAACATAGAAAAACTAAGGGATTTAGAGGAGTAATAAAGGGAATGGTGTTAGTGGCGGAGGTGATAAGGTGCGTTGGTAGGAAAGAATTTTAGTTAGTAGGAACTATTACCTTGCCTGATGGGGGTAATAATTACCACCATCATTTCTAGGTAACTATTACCCTTATTTGAAGGTAATAAATTTTCTTCCATTTCCTTCCTACCAACACCATTTTATCCTCTCCACCACCACCTATCCCCTTGATCATCCCATCTAAATACCTAGTTTTTCGATGTTTGACTTTTATTACCTTCTTAATACTTTACCCCATTCCAAGCATGCCCTTAGGGGAGTCATAGCACAATGATATAGACGGGATTTGATTTTAGGTGTCGGATACCAATCCTTGCTTATGATACTTAGCAATTGAACTAAGTTGAATAATTTCGACAACTAGTAGATGATCAAGCGAAATTTTCATATTTAACATGTGTGGATGCCTTATAGGAAAGAAAAAAAAGGGGTGAATTATTCGAAAGAGTAAGTTATATGGTTAATTCGACTCATGTATGTTTGGTTGGAGCGAAAACGTTGTTAAAAGATGTTTTATGTTTGGTTTGTCCACGTTAACTAGAATTGTGCACGATTCACAAGAGGATGGCGCCACAGTGGGTTGGTCGTGTCCTAAGATATGTGCTTAATTCTTTGTTCTAGTGAGCTAGTAGAGTTTCCGATAATGCGTAAGAGTTAAAAACATTTTCTTTTGTAAATGAAGGGAAAACATTTTCTTTCATATTCCTCAGTCGTTACCTTCTTTTACCATTTTTCTCTTCAATATTTTATGTAGGGAACCATACAAAAGAAAACTAATCCACAATTAAATTTTCCCGAGTAAACTAAGATGCTGAAATGAAAACGCATATATTAACATGTCATGCTAAATAGACTTGTCAAAAGTCAAAAGTTTATGGAAAGTGAAAGAATAGCATTGTACATGTTTTCAAGTCATATAAGTGTTTATTTCACGTTAATAAAAAACATAAAAAGTGAAAAAAACCACAATACTACTTTCCGTATTCAAGCAAACAGTATACATTACTTTATATAATTACATTAAATCTTGTTATTCTACTTGAACCATTAAGCATAAATATTTCTTAAACAAAATACAAACTTGGTGATGACACAAAAATACCACAATCATTTTTCTTTATTTGGGTGCTAACAAATGCACAATCATATGCCTGATCCTCCAATTCCCTAAATTAGATAATGTTCTCTCCGTTTTGGGAAACCACAACACTACATTATGACTTACGATATTAGTACTCTCTCCTCTCTTTTCATTTACCTTCTTTGACGCATTATAATTGATTAATGCATTATCATATCCATTATACTGCTGGAGATTCCATGCTGAACTATTAATTAGCCAGTTCATTTTCAGTCTTTCCTAGAAACCTCAACTCTTCATATATATATATATATATATATATATATATATAAACAATATAACTTCTCTAATATTTTCCCCTTTTCCAGGATTTGAAGATAGTTGTTGTGATACTTTGTACGTGGGCATTTCACTTTTGCATGTAACTTGGTAAATACTGCAAAAGTATTGCAAAACAAACAACCCTTTTACAAATCCTCTTAGATTATGGTTCATTCATTTTCACCTAGTATTGGTATTACTATTTTATGTCTAAACTTGGGTCAATGGCCCCCGGATGATTTCGGCAGCAGCCGGAGGAGCTTCGGGGCCATCTGCACCGAAGCTTCGGGATGTTTTAATGGGGTTTCAGATGACGTTTTCGGAAGCTGGGATGGGAGGAGCAGCAGGAGGAAGAGGTGGAGCGAGATGGGCAGCTAATGAGCGCTTGCCTACTTTTGAAAAGGTTAGGAAAGGGGTGCTTAGAAGAGTGTGAAGATGGGAAAATGGTGGAAAATGAATTGATCTTCATAATATGGGAAGCCAAGATAGGAAGGTTTTAGTTGATACTATTCTTAGGGTTGTTGAAGAAGATAATGACAAGTTCCTTAGAAGCTCAGGGACAGAATTGATAAGTAAGTTTCATCATCTGAACTTTTACATTTTTTTCGCGAAATGAATTGTTTAGATTTGTTTTTGCTCAAACACAACTTTTCTAATAAAATGAACTTATGACTATACGATTGAAACTACATCAAAATTGATTATTGTTTGACATATGCAACTAGTGATTTTGGTCAATGTAATTTTATCAAAAGACATTATTTGTGAAATTGATTACTACTATAAATTTAAGAGAATATGCCCTTAAGTTTGTGGAGTATTAGACTCGTTCTTAGTTGAAATTACAACTTGCATATTTTTTTCAAAAAGCAAATGTTCTATGATTTATTATTAATCTATGGTGTCGTTATTGCCACAAAGCAATTTGAACTGATTTATTTTAACCTGGTTTCGAATGAAAAAATGTGACTGGGACATTGGTTTTAGGTGTGTTTAGCTTCAAGCCTAAAAGCATAACACGATTTCTCATATTTGGGTGTAAAACGTGGGCCGACACCTGACCTAAATAGACCACCTTATCTAGGCAAAATCCAGGCTAGACCCGGCATATCATCACCTCTAAAGACTTGGACTATGTTGCTACTAGATCTGGAAACTAGCATTAAGTAGCTACCAATATTAATGTGCACCATAAAAAAGTTGGTATATTAAATTATTTATTTGTTTTATCTCGATAGACAATTTACTGTTTGGTAATAGATACGTCCCCTTGGAAGGTGGCGGTGATAAGGAATTGCCAATATATAAGAAAAATCTAGCTATTTAGACTACAAATTGTAGAATTTAACCAGAAGTGAAATTACCATAACACACTTTCATTGGAGTAAGAATCGAACACCCTAATCAAGTGAAAACTCTTACCAGTTAAGGTTCACGTGATTAATTAATTAGATATGCTTAATAGTTGTGCTGTCAATTATGATAAGCATGGTAATTACTATTAGTTTCGACCTTACTTGCAAAAGTTTACACCCTAATGAAATTTGTTTCATTGACAACATTCCACATTTCTTATGCTCTGTCACTGGGGGATCTGATCTGGTACTTATTATTTTAATAAATGGGTGAATAATAATATAGAGTGGGGCTTGAGATACCAAAGATTGAAGTAAGATACGAACATCTGTCCGTGGAAGGAGATAATGCATGTGGGGAGAGCCTTGCCAACCTTTAGCTAATTCCACTTTGAACTCTCTCGAGGTAACTATTCACTCTCTTTGTTATATTTTTCCCAATTTTTACGCTATAAGTGTTCGAATACAAACATTATGAAGTAGGACTTTCCTTTTCAGTCCAAGATAATGTCCTCAATTATTAATTTATCACAAACATTTTACAATAAAACTCAATAAAAAGCAGCCTTTAAAAAATGGAAAAAGATTCTCCAATAGATCAGACAATCTCTATCTCTATTAATAAATTGATGGTAGAAAGTAGAAACCACAAATTTTAATAAATTACATATGATATTAGAAGATAGAATTATAAAAGGTCAATATTAGGTAGAGATAATAGTTCAGACCAAAATAGAGATAATAATTTAGTTCCGCAAAAACTAGTTTAGTTCAGTAAAAAATAAATTCAGAGCAAAACCTAAATCCACTTCGGTAAAACCAATTTTTTTTCTTGAATAATGCTTAACTAACAAACATATCATCTTTGCATTGGAATGAAACATATTTACACCAATATCCATCCGTATCAAAGTAGCGACTTTTACTTAGCAGTTGCGTTTTTTTGTGAAGTCTGCGTTTGAAGAGGAAAAGCAGAGTATAATAAAAGAGAAATCACTACTTTAGTAGGGTTGTCAAAATTCAGTCTAGACTTTGATTTGGACCGGTTCAGCCCTAAATTTGGGCTGGACCTTAACCTCGGGTCCGGTCCAAAAACTGAAAATTCCGAGTCGGACTCGAAGACTTGAAATAATCAAATTTTTTCATTTCTAAATTTTTTTACCAAGAATTTAATGTGTTGCAATGTTGCATTGCATTAATGAATTTAAGAATAAAATACACCAGTCTACAAGTTTTTTGTAGGTTTTCGTTTAGGAGTATTATACACTATCTCTAAAAATTCATGCGAGTTAATCCGGAAATATAAAAACTTTAGTATAGATTTACAAGATGGGATATGATTAGTCTTTTTTCTTTTGTCTATGGGCGTGTTCGACAAGCAGAGGTGAGGTAAATGTTAGAGTTTTGACTAAGTAAATTTATAATTTTAAATGTTTTGCATGGTAGTGTTTAAGTTAGCTGTTAAAGGTAGATGTAGAATTTAGGTACTGGTTGTGAGAAACTAACAAAAAGTAGTGGTTGAAGGTAGAGGTTGGAAAACATATACTAAGGTGGATTTAGGTTTACTCTGGATTTAAGTATTAAAGTTTTCAATAAATTATAAAGTAAATATTTATTAACAGTACTCCAACTACTAATTTTATCGAACACTAATATTTTATGAATTCACTTTGACGACTAACAACTGGCATCTGCAGTACAGCTGTCAGCTACCCAGACAGCTGACAACTACCCCACAACTATTGCTATTGAACATACCCTATATTGGAGTATATGATAATAGATAAATATGGATAACATGGTCATATTCATGAAATATGTCAAAAAATCGGAAATGTAAATAAAACGTTTCAAAGAAAATATGAAAAATCACTCAAATAGGTCTAGACAGGTCTGGTCCTTATAGATTCATCAAAATCAAAAATAAGGTCCACCAGGTTCAACCGGTGTGGGTTCGATCTGTTCTAGTCTTCAAACCTATACACAGGCCTAAATGTGAGTAATGACTTTACTAATACTTGCCTCAAATGCATATTATGCGTGCAAAAGAATTAAAATTTTAATGGATAAGTTGGTTAAATAACACAGCATCTAATTTTTAATTTTTTTTGTTGGTAGGGAAGGGTGGCGTGGACACTTAAAGATGTAACAATGTAAGGAAAATCGAATTTTAAAGTATCCTTTCCTCAAATTGAACCCCTACCTCAAAATTGAAAGATTTCTACATTTTTACTGTAGCGAGCCTTACTTGATATACTTGTATGTAATTAGCAATAGGAGCTTCACGCTTAAGCACGAAAAAGTACAAAATGTGAACCAGAACCCGAACACATGGTTAATAATGGCCTAAATTAAAGTTGAGGAATTAAGTGATTCCTACGCAATGGGGAATTAAAGTTGGGAAAGTTGCATCGAATCTGGTCAGCAGGAAACCATTGAAAACGAAGCTATAATGTGCTCAATGCTTAGAATTCACTTAGCATTGTTAATGGCAGGCGGTTTTAGGATTGGTGAGATTGGTTCCGTCAAAGAAGAGGACCCTCAACATACTTCAAGATGTCTCTGGCATTGTCAAACCCTCCAGGTATCCATTCTTAAAACCAATTGTTATGCCGCATGCAATCACGAATTTACACTGTAGTAACCTATTTGATTTTCTTATTCTTTTTATGTTATGCTACAAATTAATTGAATTATGTCTACTAATTTGCTTTCGTACATGCTCATTCGTTCACATGTGTGTTATGAAATAGGCACTGAATGATAGTGCGGAACGATAGTTAATAATAAAATATTGGAAAATTTGTTGAAAACTATCACATTTGGAGTCTTTGCGAATAACTACCGTTTCAAATAAAATTGAAAAAATAACTGCTACTTTTTTGAAAAACTTTTGTTAGCACCACCTTTCGTTGTTTCCCGTCAAAAAGTTAACAGAAAACGTTTAACAAAGGTAGTGATACCAAAAAGTTTTTCAAGAGAGTAGTAGTTATTTTGAATTTTGTGCGCAGTTCGATAGCTTTTTGATGTTTCTATTAAGCTTTTTGTCGGAATTGATTGTATGAGTATCTAAAATTTTTCAGGAAAATAGGTAATTATTTTTTATTTTTTTGAAACAGAGTAGTCATTCACAAAAGTCTTTCTAACTGAGGTGGCGTTAACAAAAAATCCTAAAAATATTAGAAAAAAAATATAGACAATTAAAAAGAGAAGCAAGACACAAGGATTGAGTATGCGGGTGGGGAGTCGGGGGCTTTTCTAATTCTTCAACTTGTGAAATGTAGAGAAATTCGTAAGAAATCTTTCTAATGGCGTGAGAGTGTAATGGCCCTATAGTTTGCTTTTATAAGATAAGAGAACCCTTTACAAAAAAACCGCGCTAAGAAAATATGTCAATAACCTTCAACCAGTCAAATTAGAGGAAATAAGGAAATTAAATATCGGACAAAAATTAAGCAATCCGCTTATAACTAGTCTGCTCGTCCGGGCAGATTGTTGCTCGACGAGTGGACCTCTGGTCATCTATATGGTATGATTTTGTTATTGAAGAACATTAATGTGAAATTTACATAGGGAGGAACGTCTTTTACCACTTCATCATAGTCATATTATTACAAGCGGCTTTCCTCTAGTTAATTGGAGTGGACTTAGGCCTGTTCTCACGGGCTTATTTTCAATTTAGTTCAGCTCAGCTCAGCTCAGGTTAATACTTTTACTCTCACATATCACTATTCATTTAAGTTCAGTCAACTGTTTTATGCCGAAGAGAACATGCCCTATTAGTAGACCCGTTACATCAATGAGTTGTGTGCCCTGTTTTTAACTGTGTGGAGCAGCAAAATTTGCACATAACTGAACAAGGGGAACAAAAGGGAGTTGTTTTGAGGTTAAGGGAATAAGTTTATCAGAGTGATTGACAAACTTTATTCCTCAAAATTAAGAACTCTGAAGTTTCTGTTCTATTGCTACGTTTATGTTTTATAATGCAGGCATTACATGATCACACCCTAGTAGAGGGCTCTGTATTTAGTTATTGTAGTTTCTATAGTAATGTAAGGTATTACATGGGATTCTGGGGTACATGTTTTATGGTCTCCTTCCTTAGATGTGTAATGTATTGGTGCTGAATCATTGCCCCTCTATTGTGCATTGATATGTTAATTGTCAGGATGACATTACTTTTGGGGCCTCCAGGTGCAGGAAAAACAACGTTTTTACTGGCACTTGCAGGAAAGCTGGATAAAGACCTAAAGGTGATTTTCTTTTTACTCCTTATTTATCAAAATCTGCCTCTATTTTGTTAGACATTATCACATATCATGCCGGGAGAGTTCTTGGTTTTTCACTTGAGTGCATTGTGAGATAGCCCCTTCTAAATGATTTCCATTGGAATCTTCTGTTTTGTCGATTGAGCAATAGGGATGTGTCATAAACAGGTTGCTATACCACCAATTGTCTGAAAGAATTTGGGGGAAAATGCCTGTATATTAATCTATACTTCAGAACCATGAAATGAGGCTCAGTAGCTTTCCATTTTCACTTAAGCTAATATTTTTCGTTTTATGTTGCTTGTTTGAGAGAAGGACATTTGGATTTTGTAAATGTTCAAGTTTAAATAGATCTTGCATCTTACAGTGCATAGTACTCCTTTTTCCTTTAATCTTTTGGGCAGTCCACAAATAAACTTTTTGTTACCTAAATGGAAAACTTACCCCATCCAACCCGTACGATGTGAACCCCCACTAATACCGTCTCCATATCCCATGTAATGTGGGACCTTCACTAACTCTTTTAATCTCTAAACAATTTTTTTATCCTTACATCTTTTAAAAGTCTACCCCCCTCACTAAGGATTATTAAATTTGTGTCCAAGCCTATCTGAACTTCTGTTTGAGAACGTAGGGAGTATTAGAAAAAGGGACAGAGATTGATAAGCGTATAAAACTCGTGGTTGTACATGAAATATTTGAAGCCTAAGGTTTACTGTTAAGTATTTTTGTACATATGGGTTGTAAGTATTTAACGTTTTCTCCATTCCTTTGTAAACGCAAATTTGATTATTTTAAGAGAAAGCAGATCTATCAGCACAAAATGAGCTTTGATGGAGTTGGCTACAATTTTTGATGTTAATGTTTCCTTGCTGTTCATAAACAGGTAAATGGGAAGATAACGTATTGTGGCCATGAATTAACAGAATTTGTCCCCCAGAGGACCTGTGCCTACATTAGTCAAAATGATCTTCACAATGGAGAATTGACTGTAAGAGAGACATTAGATTTTTCAGGGCGATGCTTAGGGGTTGGGACTAGATATGAGGTGTTGGCAGAGCTCTCCAGAAGAGAGAAGCAAGCAGGAATTAAACCGGACCCTGAAATTGATGCCTTCATGAAGGCCATAGCAATGCCAGGCCAAGAAACTAGTCTAGTTACTGATTATGTTCTCAAGGTTTGTCATACGTAAAAGGTTGAACTTTTTACTGCACAAGTAGCAGTTGTACGAAGCACTAACATTTATTTCCTTAACATTTGATAGATACTTGGACTGGATATATGTGCTGATATCATAGTCGGTAATGAAATGCAAAGGGGTATCTCTGGTGGCCAAAAGAAGCGTGTAACTACTGGTATTTCCCTTGGGAACTGCTGTTGCTACATATATAAGAAATTTCAAAATCAAACTTAAATGATTTAGCTATTCATTCATTTTAATAGTTCATAGTTCATGATACCATGATGCAGGTGAAATGTTGGTTGGTCCAGCAAAAGTTCTATTGATGGATGAAATTTCAACAGGATTGGATAGTTCCACCACGTTTCAGATATGCAAGTATATGAGGCAAATGGTTCATATAATGGATGTAACAATGATCATCTCTCCTACAGCCGGCGCCCGAGACATATGAACTTTTCGATGATGTTATCCTTCTTTCTGAAGCCCAAATTGTTTATCAAGGCCCACGTGAAGAGGTTGTCGAGTTCTTTGAATACATGGGATTTAAATGTCCAGAGAGGAAAGGAGTAGCTGACTTTCTTCAAGAAGTGACTTCCAAGAAAGATCAAGAACAGTATTGGTATAGGAAGGACCAACCATATCGTTACATTTCAGTTTCTGATTTCACTGAGGGTTTTAAATCTTCCCGAACTGGGCAAAACTTAGCATCAGATCTTGTTATTCCTTTTGATAAATCGAAAGTTCACCCAGCTGCTTTGGTTAAAGAAAAGTATGGTATCTCCAATTGGGATCTATTTAAGGCATGTTTCTGGAGGGAGTGGTTGCTGATGAAACGGAACTCTTTTATATACATCTTCAAGACTACACAAATAACAATCATGTCATTAATTACAATGACTGTATTCCTTAGAACAACAATGCATCATAACACAGTCGCAGATGGTGGAAAATACTTAGGGGCCTTGTTTTTCAGTCTCATAAATATTATGTTTAATGGTTTTGCGGAACTCTCCTTGACTGTTCTTCGCCTCCCGATTTTCTACAAACAGAGAGACTTCTTGTTCTACCCTGCATGGGCTTATGCACTACCAGTTTGGGTCCTTAGACTTCCACTATCATTCTTGGAATCAGGAATATGGACCATTCTCACCTACTACACTGTTGGCTTTGCTCCAGCTCCGAGTAGGTGAGACTGTCAAAAGTTTTTTATTGCTATGATACTCATCGTGAATGCGTATGCTTTGAGATGCAATTGCTTCGTTCAACTACTACACCTGTTTGCTTTTCTTCTCTGATTAATGTGTGTCATTTGATTAGGTTTTTCTGCCAGTTGCTAGCATTCTTCTGTATTCATCAGATGGCTTTGTCTCTGTTTCGATTCCTTGGCATGCCGGAAGAACTGTTGTGGTTGCTAACAATGTTGGTATTTTCGCATTGCTATTAGTTTTGTCCTTGGTGGTTTTATCATCGCAAAAGGTTTGCCTTTTACCTCCTTTCATGCTGCATCCATATTGATTTCAAAAGCAAATTTGAATATCTGTACATATGGCATCATCTTCTGTTATCTTTGTTTGTGTAGATGACATTGGTCCGTCGATGATATGGGGTTACTACCTTTCACCTATGATGTATGGACAAAATGCATTAGTTCTTAATGAGTTTCTTGACAAACGGTGGAGCACGGTAATTCCACTTACTCTTTCTGTCTCCTTCTTACCTATTTTCCTTCCCCTATGGCTCACATATTCGTGTTTTTTAATGTATATGTTTGGTATTTCAATTGTTTATGATGTTATATACTAATGCAGCCTAATACAGACCCCAGAATACATGAACCTACCATTGCTAAAGTCCTCCTTGCTTCAAGAGGCTTCTTCAAACAACAGCATTGGTTTTGGATCTGTATTGGAGCTCTTATAGGGTTTTCTCCTCTTCAACCTGTTATATATCCTGTCGCTAACATTCTTAAGTTGTAAGACATCCGCTTCTATTTTCCTTTTTGGCTGCAGGAATTGAGAAACATAAAAGGAAGCTAATGACATAATATATCTTTTGCCATCACATTACAGCTTTTAGAGATTCAAAAACTGTATTATTGAACGATGATGATGAGAAAGGTAATAAGAAGACATTCAAGGAGAGACTTAATGGATTGGATACGGCTAACAATTTGCATTCAGGCTGTACAAATTCAGATGTTGATGCTCGTAGAGGAATGATTTTGCCCTTCCAACCTCTTTCACTAGCATTCCAGCATGTCAGTTACTATGTGGATATGCCTGCAGTAAGTTCTGTCTTCTGCATTTCTTTGCAATAAAAATAGGCAGCAAAGTAATATTTTGTGATAATCGATATAAGGACAAACGTATCTTCGCACACATAGACTGAAACGAACTCTCGGATCTTTCGTTAACAGGAAATGAAAACCCGAGGTTATGATGAAGATCGCCTTCAACTGCTACGAGATGTCAGTGGTGCTTTTAGGCCTGGGATATTGACAGCATTAGTGGGTGTTAGTGGTGCTGGAAAGACCACTTGATGGATGTGCTGTCTGAAGGAAAACTGGTGGCTACATTGAAGGCAGCATTAGCATATCTGGCTATCCAAAGAACCAGTCAACCTTTGCTCGGATAAGTGGGTATTGTGAACAAACTGACATTCATTCTCCACATGTCACTGTCTATGAGTCTCTCATATCTGCCTGGCTTCGTCTTTCTTCTGGTGCGGACACAAAGACACGAAAGGTCTGTTACATTTTCACTGGGCAGTTACATACCGATGCTATGTTAATCATCTTTTACTGATAAGATTTATACTTGAATCGTAACACCATGTATAATTTTTCTGTCGACTGATTTCCTTCGTCTACATTCAGATGTTTATTGAAGAAGTAATGGAGTTGATTGAGCTTAAACCATTGAGATGCTCTGGTTGGGCTTCCTGGGGTTCATGGCCTTTCAACAGAACAAAGAAAGAGGTTGACCATCGCAGTAGAGTTAGTTGCTAATCCTTCCATTATTTTTATGGATGAACCAACATCTGGGCTTGACGCAAGAGCTGCTATTGTCATGCGCACTGTGAGAAATACGGTTGATACTGGTAGAACTGTTGTCTGCACTATTCATCAGCCAAGCATAGATATCTTGAGGCCTTTGATGATGTACAGCTCAAAAAATATGTTATTCTTTTTAGCACTGTCATAACATATCATCTTTTCTCTCACATGACTTATGTATGTAATATCATATTGCAGCTCCTGTTGATGAAGAGAGGAGGACAAGTTGTTTATGCAGGCCCCCTTGGTCATCGTTCGCACGAGCTAATCAAATACTTGAAGTGAGTGACAATGTATTATGATTTGATTGTCCTTTATGCTTGAATAAGCAAATGAAGATCCGTGCATTGAAAAGAATGAAAAATGAGGAAAGTTCTAGAGAAAGACAAACGAATAACCTAGGGAAACATGCCCAATTTTTGGCAAAGCGGCGTGTTATTAGCTAGACCTTTTATCTGAATTTGGTTGATTGAGATGCGATGGTTACAAGATAAATTTAATATTTGACATCCGACTCTTTCCCTACAATGTACAATTTACACATATACTATTATTTTGAAGAAGAAATAAAGGTATTCTATGTATGATGTCTGGGGAACACAGTTCCAGGGAGGGTAAGTATTTGTTAGGAGAACCGAAAGTGAAGAAAAATCAAGATATGTTATCAAAGTGCCCTTTGATAGTTTGACTCTTCAGACCCATGTTACTTGAAGGTGGTGAGGTAAAGGTGTAATTTTTAACGGTGTTTGCCCGTATCTTACGTCTTAAGTCTTAACTTATGAATTAGGTTCGTGATACAATACAAATGCAGTTTTTTCCTCAATTTTATTTATTTCTGTCCACTGTGGGTAAAATGCCTGTGTAATGATGGCTTGAAGCTGTGGGGCTTTTTGTAGGCTATTCCAGGAGTACCAAAGATCAAGGATGGTTATAATCCTGCTACATGGATGCTAGATATTAGTACTCCCTCTAGCAGAGTCTCAACTGGATATGGATTTTGCAGAATATTATGCTAATTCTCACTTTATCAGTATGTATATATGTTCTCTCTTAACATTATTCATTCACATATACTCCTAAAATTTTGCTGAGAGATAATTTATAATATATTCTTCTAGGAGAAATCAAGATCTCATCAAAGACCTCAGCTCTCCAACACCAGGTTCTAGCGATCTCCACTTCCCAACACAATACTCTCAACCATTCTTTGTTCGGTTTAAAGCTTGTTTTTGGAAGCAGTATTGGTCATATTGGCGGAATCCAATACAATGTTGTGCGATTCGTTTTGACCATAGCCATCGGTTTTATCTTTGGTGTTATATTCTGGAACAAGGGACGTAACACGTAAGTTTTGATTGCATTCCCATTAATCTGTTCTCCTCTTATAATGTCCCAAATAAAGGGTATTTTTATAAATATGTTAATATAGCATCCTTCAACTGAGAAGCATAGAGCGCCTGTAAACTTAATATATGTTGAAAGATTTATGAATTAAACCTTCTTTTATATACTACGTAGATCTGCTAGATGTAAGAGCTCCACTTTCATCAGCAAAAAGAGCCGAATGTCCATGTATAGTGCATCACAGAAAATTCTTAGGTTTTATTCTTGGCTGTTTGATGGTCAAAATGACAAAAAATGATGGAAAATGTTATGATTTTAAGTATTTGGGTATACCCCAAAAAAGGAGGCTAGCCTATATACTCTTCATTGTCGATTCAACTTATTTATAAGTGGAGCATGGCTAGCTAGTAGCTACCGAGGTTTCGAAGAAAATTCTAAGCCAACTTCAAGGAGGCTTTTGTGAATGTTGTTGCCACTCTTCCTCAAGAGACCCATGTTTATTTATTTTTTCTTTCTCTTTCTTGTTAATTAGGCATTGGCATATCTCGGTGGTTGAAAGTCCATACTAGTATGTCTAACTGCTTCTGATTTTGTCTACAGATCCAAAGAACAAGACCTGATGAACTTTTTAGGAGCTATGTATTCTGCTGTACTTTCCTTGGAGCCACTAATGCTTCAGCTGTGCAAGCTGTTGTTGCCATTGAGAGAACAGTATTCTACCGTGAAAGAGCTGCGGGGATGTACTCAGCAATTCCGTATGCATTGGCTCAGGTAATAGAACCAACAAGTTAAATGAACAACGCTTTTAATCTTCAATTACTTATCTAAGAGACTGTGGCCTAATCTGCTCCCTTCTTTTGCACTACACGCGCTTTTCTACTATTCTATTAGGTGGCAATAGAAGCAATATATACTGTGATTCAGACGTTACTCTACACTCTTATCCTCTACTCCATGATTGGATTTGAGTGGGAGATCGGAAAATTTGTTTATTTCTGCTACTTCATAACAACGTGCTTCATCTACTTAGCACTGTTGGGATGATGCTTGTCTCCCCTACACCGGGTCATCAGGTTGCAGGCATTTTGATGGGTTTTTTCCTCAGCCTCTGGAATCTATTTGCTGGTTTTCTGATTCCTCGACCGGTATGATACCTACTCTATATTGATTGCACAACAAAATGATTAACTTGGGTATATATTTCCTGTTGTTCTATATATTCTTGATATCATGATTAAATGTTGAAATGGTACCTAGAATGCCATTATTATTTCATGTCTCTGATGCAGTCATAATCAAGCTGTTGGCAGCTTATTGAGAACATTAAGCATCATCATGTTGAGTTTGCAAATCTTAGCAGCCTCGATATTAGAGTAGTACTAGGTAGCTAAAAGTGGGTAATCTTTTTAAATTTCTAAATGATTGATGCTCCTTATCTGAAATCATATTCATCGTCCCATCTCATTTGGTAGCTTTGAAGTTTCTAAATGCTAATGTTATGACAAAGTTCAAAGCTAGCACATAAAAAAAGGCTGAAGGAAAATTATAAAATCTAGAAAAATTTGGTGAGGTAAGATGAGATTCAAGATTCGAGCTAATAATATTGAAGTATCTTCACTTCATCACATCTGCTATCTACACTAGGATATCCAAACATCAATCTATTAGCATTGTCTAATCTCTGATGCTTAAATTCTGTAAGAGATTATATCATTTAACTAATTTATGGGGAGGGATAGGGATTCCTGATTCACAATGATCCCCCCATCAGTTTGCATCTTTTGAATCAAGGTGAATCTAGATGCTCGTTACAAATGAACGCTATAACATCAGTGATCTTAAGACACTCCCACCCTAGATCACTGACCCCATGTTGCTAGCAACTAAATCACCAACCCCAACCCCAAACTTGGCACTAACCATCCCCAAACCCTAACCACCTGGCAATGTCACCTTTTGCCTTGACAACTGCCACTCCATCCACCAACACAATTGGCTCAACTGCTTCACAAACCAACCCCTCCCTCTTCTTATAATTTGATGACAGTACTCCACCCCCCCAACATTGAGTAACCAGGAAATTGTCAACCCCCTCTTCAAAACCCGAAACCAAATGACCACAAGCTAAAATCTACCACCAAGGAGGCAAGGATAACCTAAAGTACACATACCCAATTACACACAGATGCACACACCCACACACACCGCACACGCGCGCCCAGACAGACATGCGCGGGCACACACTTTTATTTTGTGTATTTGTGGGATGATTAAAATGAGATAATTGGAGAACCACCTCTAGCTATCACAGCTTATTCATGTAACCTCAAATCACCTTTTATATATCTTTTCCAAGAGATGAAGGACGACCGTCACAACCTTTTAGCCATCATGAAGATAGAATAAGATTAAAAATCAAATTATTGTTATATGAAAGGACATCTTAGCTTATGAAAGCTTTTTGTCGATTTCTGACATCTTTTTTAGACATTATTCACATGTTTTATACTCGTCATTCTTGAAATTTACAATAATTGGGTTATAGTTAGGTGTATCTGTTGAGGACTTGAGGGGAAAAGATATTAGATATAGGTTTGCTACTTACCGAAGTCCAAGAACTACCCTGACTTTCTCCCTCATACCCATTTCTACTATTTACCCCCCACCCATAGTGTGCTAAGCTTAAAACTCTTATCTGCATTGATGGGAACAACTCTTGAACCATACCCATCTTATTGCTCATCTGAAAGTCTACTATCCAATTATAAGCTATTATGCCCACCACCAATCTAAATTCACCTGTTCCAACCTCCAGAGAAGTAAGTAAAAGAGAAAACAACAAAGGAGGCCTGAAATTCACCATGAAAACTATCCATTGTAGGTATGAACCATTAAACCCATATATGCGTTGGTGGGTACAGATTTATAACTAGCCTTAATTCGACACCGTGTTGGCCACCGATATTTGCCCAGATCCTTCTCAATTATCTATTTAGTCCACCTATACTCACCTCAAAACCCCAGAAAAAGGGGTCTGAATTATCTATTAACAATAGATATGTGGTGCACCGGCCATTCTTTTTCTCCATACAAGTTCAAATTTGTAACCTACTGTACTGCCACTTGATTAAAATCAAGTATTGATTGTTTAGTTTACAATATAGTTCATGCACATTACCAGTCCTTAAAAGCAAATTATCTGTTCTCAAATACATTATACATGCATCATAAGTTCTGAAATTATCTGTTTTAGCTCATGTACCAGGAAATATTTTGATAGTTCTTCTAGCATACTTGGACATTGTAAATATTCTCAAATATAATTTATTTCTATGTAATGGAGCGAGTGGATATGAGGTGAGACTGATTGGTATGGGGGTGGGTATACAATCTCAAATCCATGTACCTGTAGTGGATTGTGGGTATAAGTTATTCATACCCATACTCGACCCACTTCCTCCAATAACCTACCTATACGGGTCCCAAGTAGGACAAGACTGGTATCAACTCTCATTAAGGCTTTAGATGGTCATATTTAATCTTTGAGGGTGGATGTGGTCAAATTGGACCACCATAAGCCTCATAATCTCATATGGAGCCCAAATGGCAATAGAGAAATCAAGCATAGAAGGGTGGCACTTATGCTTCTGTTTGAAGAAACAATGGTGGTTGAGATGAGGGGTGGTGAATGACATTATTGTTCGCGGAGGAAGGCCAATGTTTTGGAGTTGGGGGGCACAGGAGTGCTTTGAAAGTTGAAACCCTTCGTTTCTTTTAAACCAAACAGCATAAGAGGAGATGACTCCTGCCTTCCACCTTCCCTACTTAATCAAATATTTATCTGATTCGTTTCCTTTTAAAATCTTTCTTGTTTGCTTCCCTTGTTTCCCTTCATCGTCCATTGATCGAAACAGCCTCTTAAAGGACTATAATACCATTAATATTTAACTTATATAATTAATGCGTGTTTCAATATTGGTCCTATGAAACTGACTGCATCATATCTGATTCATATGTGACAAATTTTATGATCCATTCATGAGTTAACCCACTCTGGTGTCTATATGTATTAGAAAAAACATCTCTCTTCATAGAATGATGGAAACAAGAAGAAGAATCAGTGATCATATACTGCCAGTTAAGGGGAGTAATATTGTGCATTGTTGCTAGTCTGGGAATAAAAATGATGGGAGAAGTTGAAAGAAAGTGTGACAAGGCTATGTTTCTGGCCCTCATTATGCAATCACTAAATGTAGTAGATCAATATGTTAACATAATTGTCTCTGTGGTAGAACAATTCACAGGATACTGCACTTGACGGGGCGTTTGGTACGTGGGAATGGGAGTTTGGGGATTAGAAGGAGGGATGGGGATTGGGAATTAATGGGTGGGATAAGGATAAAATAAAAGTCTATCCCTTGTTTGGTATGAGTTGGGAATTGATCGGGATTAAATTATGATTTTACTGTAATACCCTTACTAATCCTCCACCTTCTTTCTTTTCCTTACTTTTCATTAAGGGTAAATGTGTCATTTTATTCTAAAATTTAATCCCACCCCTTAATCCTGCCCCCTCTCATGTCTTATTTTGGTGGGATTAGGGGGATTTAATCCCACTCCCAATCCCCTCAAAACTCCCAATCCCTCCAAACAAACATGGGAATTCTACCCATTGGGATATATAATCCCAATCCCTCCCTTTAATCCCCTTAAACAAATACCCCCTGAATCTTTGATCTCTAAGATATAGGGGTTATTGTTTGTAGCACCTTTTTCCTTAATATCTGGTAGTCTTTACGTGCTTTCAATGAATGGAAATACGACAAGTTGGGAATACCATTACGGTTCCGGAAAATAGCTCGGAATGCCATCACGGAAAAAGCCATTGTCTTGTAGCCACAATTTGTTAACCTAGTGTTGGTCCTATAGAACTTACAAGTTTACTACAAGAGGGGGTGAATTGTAGTAAAGACTATTATAGACTATTTTTGCGGAATTAATAAACTTAGAAAGAATTAAAGAGAACTTAAAACTAAGAACACTGGAAATGCTTTTAAACAAGATCTTATTCCTATATTCTTTAGGAATAAATCTTGCCCTTTTATTTATAATATATAATAGTAATTACACTCTATTATAAACAGCAACTCACTCTGTTCCTCTAGGAACTGGTTCCCAGTTACCTTGTTCCCCCTGAACACGTGACTTTCTCTCTTGACTTCACTCGAAGTCTTCTCTTTCTCTTTCTTCTCTTTCACTCTTGAATGTAGAAATTTTCTCACAAAATTTCACTCACCCCAACTCAGATTAATGGAATACAATAATGAATTGTTGAAGAAAATAAAACCGAAGTTAACTTTCTAAAAGGATTACACAATTAATATTGAAAGTCTTAAGAACTAAAAATGAGTTCTTCTCAGATTATATAGCTGTGATGTTTCTTCAACGGTCTTCAACTTCCATGTAGTGGACGCATGATTTTAGGCATTCTCTTCCACTTTCATAGCCATTATGGATCATGCTTAGACCACGATCCATAACCGTTTGTTGCACAGTTGAACGAGTCTTTAGATCCTCCATGATCTTCTCAAAAGCGGTTGAATAGGTCTTCAGTAGTTTGGATTTGACTGTCTTGGGTATGTACTTTGTTAGACGTGATTGTGCTCCCTAGAATCTAGGACCTCGCTGCTAACAGCCCACCATTTTCGCCTCGTAAAAGCGCCACTTCCTCAATTTATTTATTTCCTGTAATCCATTAACAAACTCAACTAACATTATGGAATCCAATATTTCATAATATTAGATAATTAACTCCACACAAAGTAATATAACCAAATATCCTATTTTTCCTAAATAACTTAATTTTGGTCATTATTAAACCAATTCTCCATAAGTATATTTAAAGTCTAATAAAATAAATAATTAATAATACTTTGTAAATAACTACGTAAATAAAACTAATTAAAAACTACTTTATTTGTCATCATCAAAATAACGAATACAACAAGATTATTTGTATGACCATCAAATAAAACCAACCGAAGATGCTCGATAGCAACAGAAATGTGGGATCCGTAGTACTTATAAGAAATTGTCTTGGAAAAGAATGGTTATCTAGGCTTAATGATCTTGTATTGTTCATAGGGTTTATTTGAAGTTGCAAAGTTTCAGTTTTTGCCATAAAATTGTGCTTAAATAGTTAAACCCTATGAGTTTGATCATCACTTTTCCGGTCAAATCTGGTTCTAATAAACTTTGTCAGTTTATGATGCTTGAAAGTTGATTTGATTTCTATTCATAGAGTTATGCATGCTGCCATGCTGGAAACCTACTTTCCTCTAGTTAGGTTTTCGGGGTCGAATCAATTTTTGCCAACTTAATATTATAAACTATTTGGATGATAGCTCTATTTTTGACTTGTGACACTCTTTTCCTGCATCTCCTAAATCTGGTTTCCTTTTTGACAACAGTCTTTGCTTATATTCACAAGAAACTCATTGCCTCCTTATTTCTCCACATCTTATATTTGATTGCTGCCAATACTAAACAGTTTTGACTTGTGGTACCTTCCTTACCAATTTGGGTTATCTCTGTGTTTGATTGCAGCAAATACCAATATGGTGGAGATGGTACTATTGGGCTTCCCCGATTGCATGGACATTATATGGTCTTGTGACTTCACAAGTCGGTGATACGAATTCGCTGCTTCTCATACCTGGTTCTAGCAATCAGACTGTGAAGGTTTACCTGAAAGAATCCTTGGGTTATGACTATGACTTTCTGCCTGTAATTGTTGTTGGACATCTTGGTTGGGTCCTCCTCTTTTTCTTTGTCTTCGCCTACGGCATCAAGTACCTTAACTTCCAGAAGAGATAAAATGAAAAAGAATATTGTCCCTCTCCAGTCCGTGTTCGTTGTTGCTTTCGCTATTCAAGATCGAATTTTGACCATTAATTACTCATATATTAATTTTTATTACTAAACTAAAAATATTTATTTGTTCATATGTTCTGAGAAAGATTTTAGTCAAAATTGGTTTTTGAAAAGTGAAATCAACAGCTACTACGGATTGCGGAGTAATTTTTTTATTTAGTAGTGTTGTGCCAATTATAGTAGGAAGTAAAATTACTATGTGATTAGTTAGTGGTAAGAACTACAGATGCAAGGTCCAAGTCTGTTTTCCTCCTGTATACTTCATTTATATTTTTCTTGCTTTGGAAATCACTTCTTCATTTGGTTTCTCATAGGTGGGATCAGCTGTTAGTTTGCAGCTCTGTACACATTCAATGAAAAAGTATTGTATCATTCCGCCAACTATTCTCTTCGTCCCTAAAATGTGTAATGTACCTTTTAAAAAATATATTAACGCTTTTGTTAGATTCGTCTTGATGTACTTTATATAATTTATTTCGTTTATAATTTCTAATTTGTGGACATTAGAAATATAGTGGCTAACCTGGAGTGTTATAAATTATAATAGAGCCTATATTAAGGAACGGATGTTTTAGTAATTTCAACCAACGAGCTTTTGTTAATATAGAACTAGCCTTATATGCACACAATGTGTGCATAAATTATATCATAGTAGTTTTGGTATTTTGAATCAGTTTTTTTATGTTATTTATTTATTGAGGTTGGGATGATTGTAGGTGGTTTATTTGTGCAATTTTTCTCATTAATTTTATATTTATTTTTTATGATAAATTATTTTTTTTCTGTAAATTATTAATTAAATAACAAAGGGTAAATTAGGCAATATATTAAGTTTGGTGTCCCACCCCTCTTCCCTTACACTATAGAGATTATAGTCACTGTTTAGGTTGGAGTTATTGCCTTATCTGACTAGGCCAACCTAAACCCATAATTTCTACGTCATTATGGAATATATAATTTAGGCTCTACCGCAACCGTCACAACTGACATTCAAATCTCATAAATGAGTTAACACTGCTCATGTCATAAACTGGAGAATTAAATCTGGCCACATTATAGAAGGGATGTACGTTTTGGACTTTTCAGAAAGTACAAAACTTGGTGTTATTAGTTGCAAAGTTTGCATTTTGATGGAAATAAATATATAGTTTTTTAAATGATACAATAAAAAATCTTAGATTTTCCTTTTCTTAAGGGTGTACCCGCAGGCGCAACAGTCTCACGTAAAAGTTAATAAAGTTCTAGCTCGACCTTGATGAATCGGCGTTTCTTTATCTGATATTATGCCTAATTTGGAGAGGTGTTCGACGACTTGATTTGATTCGTAGTAGATATGACAATTGTAACGGAAACAAAATTATTGCGGATCTGGTTGATTCGGTCACGCGAGTTTAGATATTCCAAGGCGTATGGTGTATGCCTGGACCACATTGATGAGGACCAAAATGATCTCCTACATGACGATGTGCTTAATATGCAATTTTTGGCTTGGAGAAGTTGTTTCTTAAAGCAATTCCTAGTGCAATTAGGGGAATATTGAGTCCCAAATTGTAGGCATCAACTGATAGATTCTTTCTATCTGAGTCTTTGAAGTTCATAGTGGCAGGCCCATCGGTATTGAGTTTTTCTACACTTGGGGTGGAGGCGCCCATCCAACTTGCTTGGTCTGTTTCATCCTGCAAAGGGAGGGGGAGAATTTTTGTTTTGTGGCTTAGGAGGAACGGAAGTTCCATTCTTTTAACGCATGTTGTGCGCGTAGCCAAGCTCTATGTTCATTATTTGAACCATTCTAGAAAAGTATGAGGTTTCGTTTTTTCCTTATGCTCCCTATGATTTGACAATTTTTGTAGCATATGGAGTGTTTACATTTTTATTTTCAGTAAAAAAAACAAGGTCTTCACGTTATTTGCAACCTTAAGTTGGCAAATCAATTGCTTAATATTACTAGATTACCGATGGTTAAGCGTACCAGGGCATGTCAGAAACAGATGACCATCGATTCTACGTGATTTTTGCACAAAGGACATTGAGTGGTGTTTGGAATTGGTCTACTTGTCGATTTACCTCTAGTTAACAATCCGTTATGACGCAATTGCCACAAGAATTATATCTTTGGTTGAATTTCCATTTTTCATATCCAGTGCTATTGCCACTTTTGGAGTAAAAAATGAATCAGGTTTGTAAGATAAACATGTGGCTGACTTAATAGAGAATTCACTCGATGTTTATAACCTCCAACTAGGGATGGCAATGGGTCTTGGACCCGATCCAGATCCAGACCCATAAACCCATTTATAAGGATCAGGGTCCAATGGGTCTAGGTGGGGTCTGTGTCTAGAGGTTATCAAGCGGGTCTGGGTCCGGGTCCAAATATATCAGACCCAGACCCGGTCCAGTCCCTACCCACAAACCCAATTACATCAAAATAGATTTTAAAAAAAATTAAGATGTAAATTTACGACTTTATGAGTAGTTGTGACTACATTTTAAGATATGTGATGATGTAAGTTGAAATATTTTTAAGATTTTATGAGCTATATTTTGTTAATTGTTTCGAAACAAACCTTAACCATGGTCATGTAAACCTATAAAATAGGCGAAATAAATTTATTCAATTAAAAAATGCTATTAAACTTGAAATTCAGAAGGACCCTATAAGGACTTTACAGACCCTATAAGGACTCTCCAGACCCAATGAGTCTGGGTCGGGTCTGGATCAGGAAGAAATTAATGGATCTGGGTCTGAGTCTGGTCAGACCCGACCCATACCCTACCATTCCCATTCCTACCTCCAACATGGAACATCTTTTAAGGGAATTCATTATACAAGATTAATATTGAGTGTGGCGAGCTTCAGACATAAGGGTTCTAGTCTTAAATTTTAGGGATATTTCCTGAGAAACCCCCGAGGTTGGGGCTAATTCCTCGGGTACCCTCCTCATCTTCGAGCTAGCTGAGATACCACCATAGTCAATGTTCGTGGCTTAAATGCCATTAATGCTAGCAGACGTTAGGGTTCTGTTAACTTTTGTTAATTAAACTATACTTTTCATTAAAAAAAAAAAAACAAAATTTAAAACCCCACCCTCCTCCCTTCCCCCCACCCACCCACCCCTGCAGACACCACCGGCGTCGATCATTCCCTGAAACCGTCGATCCTTCCCTAAAACCACCAGCCGTACCTTCCCCTACCCTAAAACCACCGCCCCTGACAGTGAACACCACGACGAACACCGAGCGTTCCAAACTCCCCACTGATGAACACTCTTCCACCACCCCCTGACGTCGCATTACGAAGAGGAGAGAGTTGAAGGGTGGGCTGGGATGATCAAATGGAGGTGGTAGACGGCGGTTGTGTCTGCAGGGAAGGGTGGTTTTAGGGTACGGGAATTAAGGGAGAATTAAGAGTGGTGTTGGGTTTGACGGCGATTCGAGGTGGGTTTGGGGTTGGGTTTGACGGAGATTCGAGGTGGGTTTGGGGTTAGTGGTGGTTTGGTTCGAGCGCGGTTCGAGGGTTGACAGGGGTTCGAGGGTTAGTGGTGGTTGGGTTCACGGGGGAGGTGGTTTTAGGGTAGGGGGAGGTGGGCTGGGGGTGAGGGTGAGGCAGGGGTGGGGCTGGCGGTTTTCAGGGTGGGCTGGGGGTGAGGGTAGAGGAAGGCTGGGCAGGGGGTGGGGTAGGGGTGGAGGGGTGGGGGAGGGGAGGAGAAAGAGTTGGAGGGTGGGGGGAGATGGTGGCTAGGTGAGTGAGTGGAGGAGAGAGGTGGCTGGGTGAGTGGGGGGAGGAGAAAGAGTGGTAGGGGTGGGGTTTTTTTTAGTTTTTCTTTTTTTTTCTTAGTTTAAATGAAAAGTAAAGTTAATTATAAAAACTTAACGGAAACCTAACGGCAGTTGGTAGTAATGGCATTTAAGACGCAAACATTGACTCTGGTGGCATTTGAGCTAGCTCGAAACGAGAGGGGTACCCGATGAATTAGCCCTAACCCCGGGGGTACCTCAGGAAATATCCCTAAAGTTTATCTTCACATTTTGGATTTTGAGCAACAACTTTTGAACTTTTTTTGAACGGAAAGGTTAGAGTCATTCGTTTACATGTGAGAGTTACGACAGAGGCCAACATAATCAAATACACAAAAAACTAAAATAAACTTAATCCTAAACTGACAAAACTATGATGGTTGAGTAGATATGACACTTTTGGGAGCCCTCGTCTCGTGCATCGCTGTCTATTGTAGCTTATTAGAAGGGGATCTAACGATCTGTTGTTGTTTTGCATTAAAACCCGGTTCAGATCAGCTAGTTGTAAGGGAGCATTTGGCATCAGTTGCGTTCCCGGATCAGACCTGATCAGCAAAATAACCATTCCAAGACGAAGGGTGTAGAGGAAAAACGAGACAGATCCACCTAAGGTCGAAAACACAAAGGGAGATAGAAGGAACAACACTTAACTCTAACTTCACCTTTACCAGCCAGGGTCGTTTAAACGAAGCCTCTGTGACGGCGACTTTAGAATCAACCACTGAAATTGAGGTGGGAACAACGACGACATAGCAAGATAAACCCAACAAACTGCCAAACCCTAACTCTACCTTTACCTCAACATCACCCTTTGAGCGGCAATATGGAGGTGGTAGAGCTAGCCCAAGATCCACAAAACGCCGGCACCTTTGTGTAGATCTACTACTTGACAGGGATATTCCTCTTTGTTGCACCCCACTTAGAGTTGCGCACGTCTAAAGTATTGGAGAAGTGAGTGCATGGTGGTAACTCATGGCTTTTCATAGGGCCGGATTGATGACCATCCTATTTTTATTTATTTTTTTACCTCGATATCGTTGGTCATGGGAAGCATGGAGTCGCGTCCGTTGCTTCCTTAGGGAAAAACGGTCATAGGGTTTTTGGCCGAAAAATAAAACCAACTGGTCACATATATACAAATATATAAATATAAGGTAGTTATTTTGTTATAAAAATAGAAAAGATGGTTAAACCAATTTTGTCCATTAATTAGTTGATTTTGTGTAATAATAAAAAAACATTATTTTTATACATTATAAGATTAAACACATAATTTTATGTTGGGGTGGGTATATGACAGTATTTACTTGTTAGGGCATGTATAGTGGGTGTAAAATACATGCAAAACTCTATACATGTGATTAGGCGAGGACGCTTATGTGGGATACTTTTATTATGTACCCATTGCGGTGGGGGATAGGGATAAGATTTCTCTTGTCATAGACTCATAGGTGATGGGGGTAGGGAGTAGCTAGGGATGACATCATCCGGCGGATACGATATGGAGGTTCCTTCCTCCGCACACACCTTGTCTTGCTCCGCCCCATTAACATCCATAAGAATGACGTATCCTCCTATATGAAAATTTGACTTAATCGAGCACTTCTATCAACTAGCTAACTCTACACAAAGAATAATGGGGTGTTTGTTTGTGAGGATCAAAGCAAGGGATTTAGAGCCGTCTCGAACTTTTTCGAGGCCCTGAGCAAAAATGATGTTGTGGGCCTCATAAACAACAAAATAGAAAGAGACCAATTAAGGAAAACTAAGAGTTAAGAATGAATTATTCATATGAATCTCTATAGGGTTAGTAAAAAGTTTAATATTACTTCTTTTCTTAAGTAATTTTTTATGTATGATCGGGCCTCAAAATTGGGGGCCCTAAGCGGTCGCTCAAGCTGCTCTCCCCTTTGAGACTCCTCTGAAGGGATTGAGATTTTAAATCCGCATAGATAGTAATCCCATGTTTGTAGTTTTAAAGGAAGATTTGGGCATGGGATTAAATATCATCCCACCAAAATAAGACACGAGGGGTAGGTATTAGAGGCGGGATTAAAATTTTGATTTGTAAGAAAATGACAAGTTTATCGTTAATGAAAAGAAAGGAGGTGGAGAGTTAGTAAGAGTATTTAGGTAAAATAGTCAATCAATTCTAACTTATTTCCAATCCCTACCAAACAAAGGATGTACATTATTTTATCATTATCCCACTCACCAATTATCATTTTGAAGGAATTGTGTCCTTGACTCTAATGCAATTACTAAATATAAAATGGATCGTATTGTGGAGATAATAATTCATTTAATTGGGTCGTCTTTACGTCTTGCTAAAAGAACGCTAAAGACCTTTGGGTTAGTAACTAATAAACCCGAAACCCACTTAAATGGATCCTACAAGATCACACATAATATTTCGATCAACAAAGTGAAACCCATAGCCCATAAAGGCTATAGGGTAGTCGGCCCAAGAGGGAGATGAGAGGAGATTATTTGACCTAATTATTCCTATATAAAGGTCATACAATCAGAAAATAAGATACAATATCTCTCATTATTTTCTCCTGCTCTTTCTCTCTCTCAACTGACATTACTCCATAAAAGAAGAACGTTTTCTTTCTTCCTTCCAACTAGCATTGGTGGACTAAGTAGAGGGATCACGTTTGAGATTCTTTCTCCAAGATGGTTGGATATACTTTGAAGTATTCAATCACGCCATACCAGTTTAAATCACGCATCAAGAGGTTGGTAATTAATTATTATATGATCCTTAATTATATGTGCATGAGATCCTATTTTAGGTGCTTATGAATTAGATTCATGAAATTCCGCTTATAGTACCTATAATCCTACAGTGGTATCAGTTTAGCCTCTTGCATATTTTTTTTTGGTCATTATAATATGTATTATTTTGATGTGTTTATGACTAATTTTAATTTGATTAAGGGGAGGAATTGAATTATGGTTTGAATAATTGGAATTAATTAAATGAGATTTAATTGCTTAATTATTTTATTTTAATTTGGTCGAAATTTTTCGAAATTTCGAACCCTAATTGTTTTTGTTCGAAAATTGAGTTTTGGTCGATTTTTGAGGCTCAAATTCGTCAAATTTGATCAAAGATTATGGAAAATTGATTTAGGGCTTTGTTTTCTTTAGATTTGAATTGCAAAATCCTGTATTTGATTGTTGTGTTCGTTTCGAAATCAAAGAGTTTGGTTAGAAACAATTAAAAACCCTAACTTTTGCCCTAAATTAATTGAATGGATGTTAAATGATGATTTAGCATGCCAAATTGTAAATTATTGTATGTTGATACATAAAGCATTGAATTTTCTGATGAATTTCGAACCTATCAAGCTCGAATTGCCCAAAAATTGGTCGAAAAGTTCGAATTTTATGGGCAGTTTGCGGCGGGTATTGAGGCGTTTTCCGGCATGGTGGCGGTGCAAAGGTTGCACGGGTTTGACGACCGGTTTCCGGCAAAATACTGCGCTGCTGCGAGCTAACTCCGGTGGCCTGCGTGTTGGCTCTGCTGATTGCAGTGGCTGGGTAGCAGCCACGGTGCTGCTAGGCGTGGCTTACAGCCACGGTTTTGGTTTAATTAAAATGGTTATTTTTTTTTCTTTTATTTTGTTTAATCAGAAAATCTTTTATGGTTTTAATGATTAATATCTTTTGGTTATTGAAATATGATTTTAATAACTGAAAATCTTTGATGTTTTTAAAGTTATATCTTTTGGTTATTGAAATATGATTTTAATAACCGAAAATTTTATGAGGTTTAATGATTAAAATCTTTTGGTGATTAAAATATGATTTTAATAACCGAAAAATCATAAAATCTTGTGAGATTTAATGATTAAAATCTTTTGGTGATTAAAATATGATTTTAATAACCGAAAAATCATAAAATCTTGTGAGATTTAATGATTAAAATCTTTTGGTGATTAAAATATGATTTTAATAACCGAAAAATCATAAAATCTCTTGGTTAATATCTTTTGATTATTAAAAATCAAACAAATCGGATTTGTTTAAGAATATTAAGCAATTCCAATTATCTTTTAATTTGACTACGTCATAAGATAAATCCATATTTTGATTCTTTAATCTAATTAAAATTAGTTGGGAAAAGATAATATCTTTTAGTTAGTTAGATTTACTAGCTTAAAATTTTTATCTTCTTGCTTTAATTAAGAATATTTGATATTTTAATTATTGGCAAGCATGATATGTGATATTATTATTTGGATATTAATATGTGATATTTTGATTATTGCAATGATAATATATGATATTACTTTGAGTTTATAATATGCGATATTATAAAATGGAAATTAATTTTGATTATTCGATTATTGGCATGTATAATATATGGTTTTATTATATGGAAATTTAATATATTAGATATAATTGCTATTATAACTAGTAAGATGACTAGTATGACCGAATAAAATAATCAAAATGGTTTTGGACTTTAAGCAAAGTCGATGGGTGTATGTGAGGTGATAAGCTCTGTCTAGGATTAGGAAGGCTCTCCCCAACGTCGTGGGTAGCTTCCTTACCTGGGAGCTATAATCTCCTTGGCAATCATTCATCAACTAACAATTACAATTGTTGTAATTAGTAAAATTTTATGTTAAGATGATGAACTCTGTCTAGGATTAGGAAGGCTCTCCCCAACGTCGTGGGTAACTTCCTTACCTGGGAGATATAATCAACTTGGCAGTATTATTTTACAATACTTATAAGTTTATAGTATGTTGGTTATTAAAATTGAAGAGTTCACTCATTAATAACAACATAATAAACTTACGTCCCATAAATATTGAGGTTAGTTTTTCCAAACATAAAGTACTTATTAACCCTTAATTAATGATAATAGGTCATGCCTCCGCAGGGTATTGTCATTAATTTTGGGAGATAAGGTGAAATTGCGAATTTTGCATACTTAGTTTGGTTGTCCTCAACAAAATCATCAAAAGCGTTTTGGATTTTGAAGCAAGAGATAGTTAAGCATGTGATGTTTTCCTATCTAAACAAGAATTATAAAGTGTTATAATTAGTAAAGAGTTTACTTACCTTGAGAATGTAACTTTAAGATAAAGCCTCCGTCTACTTAGCGTTGCATGTTGATAGGATCTTGTACTCACTTATTCAAATTGGGACATTAAAATTGAATGAAGTGTCAAACCTAGAAACCATTGCATGTTTTAAGGTTGTTTCATAAACATAAATTGAACTTTGTCTTTTATTTTTCTGTCTAGAGTTACTATGAATAACAACAACAACAACTCTGTTTTCAACATTCGTCCTTTCCTTGAGAAGGATAGGTTGAATGGAGAAAATTTCCTCAATTGGGAAATGACCCTAAGACTCTTTCAAAAGGGAAAGAGTTTTAAGAATAAATGGGCAGGCAAGAAGGACAAAGGCAAGAAAGTTGTCGTTGCTCCTGAAAAACCTAAGCCGACCGCTAAGCCAAAAGCAACCGCGGAAAGCAAGTGCTTCCATTGTGAAAAGATAGGTCACTGGAAGAAAAACTGCCCCAAATACTTGGAGGAAAAGAAGTCGGGGGCTTCCACCTCAGGTACTTATGTTATAGAAATCAATTTGACTTCTACTTCTTTATGGGTATTAGATTCCGGTTGTGGTTCTCACATTGTTAACGATGTGCAAGGACTAAAAAGAAGTAGAAGGCTAGCAAAGGGTGAGGTAGAGCTTCGCGTTGGAAATGGAGCAAGAGTTGATGCACTTGCCATTGGAAGTTATAGTCTAAATTTACCGTCTGGATTGATTATAGAACTAAAAGTTATTTTGTTCCGTCAATTACTAAGAACATTATTTCTGTTTCCGTTTTGGATGAAAAAGGTTTTTGTTTTGAAATAAAGAACAAGTGTTGTTCCATTTCCTACAATAATATGTTCTATGCTAGTGCAAAATTGATTAATGGCTTATATGTATTAGATAGGTCAGTAAATGTCCATAACATAGATAGGAAGAAACAAAAATCGAATGATTCAAACCTAACTTACATTTGGTATTGCCGAATGGGTCATATAAACCAAAAGCGCATCCAAAAGTTACAACAGGATGGAATCCTTCCATCATTTGATTTTGAATCTTTTGATGTATGTGAGTCATGCTTGTTGGGAAAAATGACTAAATCACGTTTTACTGGAAAGGGTGAAAAGGCTAGTGATCTCTTGGGCCTCATACATACAGATGTTTGTGGGCCTATGAGCACAAAAGCTAGGGGAGGGTTTGCGTACTTCATCACCTTTACTGACGATTTAAGTAGATATTGGTATGTCTATTTAATGAAACATAAGTCGGAATCATTTGAAAAGTTCAAAGAATTCCAAAATGAAGTACAAAATCAACTTGGTAAGACAATAAAGGCTTTGCGATTTAATCGTGGTGGTGAACATTTGAGCCAAGAATTCGATGATCATTTGAAAGATTGTGGAATACTTTCACAAGTGACTCCCCCAGGAATTCCACAATTAAATGGTGTCTCTGAAAGGAGGAATCGAACTCTATTAGATATGGTTCGATCAATGATGAGTCTTGCTGATCTTCCGATTTCTTTTTGGGGATATGCTCTCGAAACAGCTGCACACACACTAAATAGGAGCCTGTCAAAGGCTGTAGAAAAGACTCTATATGAGATATGGAATGGAAAGGTTCCAAACTTATCTTTTCTTAAAATCTGGGGTTGTGAGGTCTACGTAAAGCATTTAATGTCAGACAAACTTGCACCCAAATCAGATAAATGTCTCTTTGTTGGATACCCAAAAGAGACAAGGGGTTATTACTTCTATAACCGTCAAGAGAACAAGGTATTTGTTGCTCGTGATGGTTTCTTTCTTGAAAAGGAATTTATTTCCAGAAAGACAAGTGGGAGTAAAATAGTTCTCGAAGCAATTCGAGATGAGCAACAACTGGACGTGGTTCACACCATGTCAGAGACGGCCCGACAAGACGAAAGTCAAGTTCAGGAGATGACGTATTCAACGCGTGAACCTCCTACCGTCCCACTTGAATCTAATTCAAGCGAAAATCTTCAACATGTTGAAGCGAACATTTCTATTGATGCTCAGGCCCCGCGTAGGTCAAGTAGACCCATGATTCCAATAAAAGGTTGGTTGATTTCCTGTTAAGTGAAAACTCTGAAATAATGATTTTGGAGAATTCAGAGCCTACTACCTATAAACAAGTTTTGAGAAATGGCTTCAGGCCATGAAATCCGAATTAGACTCCATGTCTGAGAATAAAGTTTGGACCCTAGTCGACTTGCCTGATGGGGTCACACCTATTGGATGCAAGTGGGTGTTCAAATTGTAAAGAAACAAAGATGGAAACGTCTATGTCTATAAAGCAAGACTGGTTGCAAAAGGATTCAGCCAAGTTCATGGTATAGACTATGACGAGACCTTTTCTCCAGTAGCAATGCTTAAATCGATTCGGATACTTTTAGCGATTGCTGCATATTACGATTATGAAATTTTTAGATGGATGTCAAAACCGCATTCTTGAATGGGTTCTTGAATGAGGATGTGTATATGACACAACCTGAGGGTTTTGAGGATCCAGAAAATCCTAAAAAGGTTTGCAAGCTTCAGAGATCCATTTATGGATTGAAGCAAGCATCTCGGAGCTGGAATCTTCGATTTGATGAGGCAATCAAACAGTTTGGTTTTCTCAAAAGCGAAGAAGATTCTTGTGTCTACAATTTACTGGGAGTAGCTTAGTCTTCTTGGTTCTGTATGTAGATGACATACTACTCATGGGAAATGACATACCAATGCTTGAGTCAGTCAAGGAATGGTTGAAAAGTTATTTTTCTATGAAGGACCTTGGACAGGCTGAGTACATATTGGGAATAAAAATCCATAGAGATAGGTCTCGAAGGATGATTGGACTAAGTCAAGAAACTTATATTGCTAAAGTTCTTGCAAGGTTCAACATGGAAAACTCGAAGAGAGGATTCGTTCCCATGTCACATGGCATATCGCTTAGCAAGAGTTAGTGCCCGACTGAGCCTGATGAGTTGAAGCGAATGAATAGCATACCTTATGCCTCGGTTATAGGATCTATCATGTATGCCATGATAAGTACTCGACCAGATGTTGCATACGCCTTGAGCATGTGTAGCAGATTCCAAGCAAATCCAGGTGAAGCACACTAGTCTGCAGCTAAGAGCATCCTTAAGTACTTGAGAAGAACTAAAGGCATGTTCTTAGTCTATGGAGGAGAAAATGAGTTGGTTGTTAAAGGTTATACTGATGCGAGCTTCCAAACCGACAGAGATGATTATCGCTCTCAGTCAGGGTACATCTTTTGTCTAAATGGAGGAGCAGTGAGCTGGAAGAGTTCATAGCAAAGCACTGTAGCAGACTCTACGACAGAATCTGAATACTTAGCAGCGGTTGAAGCAGCTAAGGAAGCTGTTTGGATAAAGAAGTTCTTGACAGAGCTAGGTGTCGTACCTAGTGCTCTGGAAGGGATTGACCTATTATGTGATAATAATGGTGCTATTGCACAAGCAAAAGAACCAAGATCACATAACAAATCCAAACATGTAATGAGGAAGTATCACCTTATTCGCGAGATAGTTGACAGAAAGGATGTCAAAATCTGCAAAGTTCGCACGGATGAGAATGTGGTTGATCCGCTTACTAAACCTCTACCTCAACCCAAGCATGAAAGTCACGCTAGGGCTATAGGCTTGAAGCAAATGTTAGAATGGCTTTAGATTGTATTATGTTTGAAGAAACTTGTTACAATGTAACGACATGGTTTTGCTATTTTATGTTTATGAGAAATAAAGTTTTATCTTATTTAATTTTGGTTTAGTATTAAATAAAATGTCCAAAAATATTCTTGAATTCAATGATTTTGTCAAATATGTGATTTGATGAATGAAACACCATAAGTGAACTGAATTCATAGAATATTCATGTTCCTAATCCAAGTCATTAAATTGGACATAAATGACTTATTAAAGGATTAGCATATAAGATTGATTGATATAGGAACATAGAGATGTTTAGTCAATCATATGGATATGTATATTTGATATATGATCGAACTGACCTACTTAGAAGTTTGAATAACTTCGTAATTATATTAGTGGATTCCTAAGACATGAGTGGAACACTATTTTTAGCTTAATGATTGGTATAACTTTGATGCTGTCAAACGTCATGCCGTAAAAGGGGACTATAAAGGCAACATTCGGGTTGTGCTAAAAGTTGAGTGGGAGTTTTGGTTGCCACAAGATTGAAAAGGTCCTCCTATATACGATAGGATGAGTGTCTTGGCCTCTTGAAGAGTGAGAATTGAAAATGCATGACCGTGCTCAAATGGATTATAAGATAATCATTTGTTTAGCAATTCGAACTCGGATTTCAAGGAATAATTTGAAGACTAGTATGGATAACATAAGAGATGTGATCATACTATCAAATTAGACGTTAAGAGACTTTAGGAATTTGAATATTGCACACTCGTCTCGGACAAGTGGGAGATTGAAGGAATTGTGTCCTCGACGCTAATGCAATTACTAAATATAAAATGGATCGTATTATGGAGGTAATAATTCATTTAATTGGGTCGTCTTTACGTCTTGCTAGAGAACACTATAGACCTTTGGGTTAGTAAATAATAAACCCGAAGCCCACTTAAATGGATCCTACAAGGTCACACATAATATTTGGATCAACAAAAGTGAAACCCATACCCCATAAAGGCTATAGGGTAGTCGGCCCAAGAGGGAGATGAGAGGAGATTATTTGACCTAATTATTCCTATATAAAGATCATGCAGTCAGAAAATAAGATACAATATCTCTCATTATTTTCTCCTTCATTTTCTCTCTCTCAACTGACATTACTCCATAAAAGAAGAACGCTTTCTTTCTGTCTTCCAACTAGCATTGGTGGACTGTTGATCCAAATTGGTGGACTAAGTAGAGGAATCACGTTTGAGATTCTTTCTCCAAGATCGTTGGCTATACTTTGAAGTATTCAATCCCGCCATACCAGTTTAAATCACGCATCAAGAGGTTGGTAATTAGTTATTATATGATCCTTAATTATATGTGCATGAGATCCTGTTTTAGGTGCTTATGAATTAGATTCATGAAATTCCGCTTATAGTACCTATAATCCTACACATTTTTCACCTCAGCCTTCAAATTCCAAACTCCCATTCCCACATACCAAATAGAAATACAAGTTATGACAAATTTCTAATCACAGGCTTAGCTTCACGCAATGAGAAATAAATATAGCCTACATGATGATTAAATAATTTAAGACATACTGGCAGAAATCATTGACTTTGTATACAGAATATTTGATTGCTAGTGTATCCCTTTTACATCTCCGTAAGATACGTACCATTAATGCTGCTGATTCATCAATATTAATAAAGACAGCTTATCTTACTCCCTCTGTCCCAATTTAAGTGCCCCATTTGACTAAAAAATACTTTACTTTTTGGTCAAATGGGATACTTAAATTGGGACGGAGGGAGTATAAAAGAACGGCTACTTAAATTAAAATTAGACAACAATTCAAGTCCAATATTTTAAAGAAAAATTAATAAAGTGGAATAGTTAAATAAAATGAATTGTTAATAATTAAATAGAATGTGAGATAAGATAGATCTATTTTTATGTTAAAATTAGACTGCCTCTTTCTATAATTTGTGTCGTAAAGAAATGTAATAAATGTAAAAGACAACTATATTTTTATAGTATGTTAATAAAAGCTTAATATATATAGATAAATATTGGTGCCCTTAAATGGAGCCAAAGATGGGTGCACCACTCGCACGCTGGAAAATGGAAGAGGAAGAGATGGAGAAGCTGAGATTACAAGGGAAGGAAATTGAAGTTATGAAGATGGGAAGGCAACAAAGGAAGATGTTGGTTGATAATTTACTTGCTAAGGATGATCATTACAACTTCCTAACAAGAATCAGACACCGATTTGATATGTGAGTTGCATAAAACATAGAATAACTTAATTTAAGGAACATGTTACGTGAGTAAATATTCAAGAATATGGTATTTTCATAGAGTTTCGATAGCTTTGATTTCCATTCTTCTCTCTTTTTCTTTACAATGTTGTTTTGCAAATAGGTTTCTCATATAGTCATATATGCTGATATATGCATTGCCTCCATGGCTGTGCGTGTATGTCTTTGAGCATGTAGATACATATGATTGATATGAAATAAAGATTAATAACTACAAATGGTCTTTATGAAGAAAAGGAAAGAGTACTTTTATCTTTAAGAACGGTTTATATATATACTATTCTTTGCTATTCTATTTAACAGAATAACACTATTGGCTATATTCACTTAAATGTAGTACATTAGACATAGGGGAATTTAGAGTTTACCTTTAAGAGAAGGATCCTCTAAGTTTTATTTTCTTGTATCAAAATTTTTTAAAAATACATTAGACATAGGGATTAGGGAATGGTGGGTGATGCACCAATTGAAGTTACAAAGATATCCCCAACCAATTCATCTTGTAACATAGAAGTATAAGGTCTTGTTTAATACACCTGATTTTACTAAACTTAGATTATTTTTACAATTTTTTTCCTAAACTATCTATCTATCTTTTTTTTTTACTAAACTGCACTTGTTTAAGGTGTTACTAAACTAATAAAAAAATTTATTTTGCTAATTTTCTACCATTTTCTCTTATATAATTTAATGTTTTTTATTGAATTAAACTTATTAAGTTGGCTGTAAAGCCATTTAGCCTTCCAGAGCATGTTTAATTCTATATTTTTTTTTCTTTCTTTTTATTATTCACATCTTCCATTTATTGTTTTATTTAAGTGAAAATGTTGATTAATGTCAACATGGAAGGTTATTCCCTTCTCTTATCAATATCCTCGCAATTACTATCTCTATCTTTTTAATCTACACATTTTGACTTTCTAACTGACACAGTACTTTGACTATTATTGTTATCTCTAAATATGAGCAATTAAAATTACAAAAAGTTGATATCTAAAAACTATATGTTGCACGAATCTAACAAGACATGCGTCACTTAACTATGTTTTTTCCTTAATTCTTATGTATAAATCAGAAAAAGGTGGACAAACTAAAGTATGTATACGAAGACTACTAAAGTACGAAATATGTAGATTAAAAAGAAACGAAGGGAGGAACTTCAAAAGTTTTGTTATATTGTGTGTCACTCTAGTTATACTAATGCATATTTTATCTTTACATTAATGAATTAATTATATAAAGAAGAGCGATTGGATTTTTTTAAGTTAAATTTATAATCTAAAAAGTTACTCACTCACTTACAGTGTGTTTGGATAAAAAAGGGGAAGGAAAAAAAAGGGGAGGGAAGGGAAAGGGAGGGGAGAAAAGAAGGATGAGTTTTCCTTCCAAATCTCTCTAATGTTGGAGGGAGCAATTTCTTACAAATTGATCTTTCTATTTCCGTTCCCTCCAAATCTCTCACTCCCTCATTTAGTATCCAAACGATGAATTTTTGTTATTTTCCTTCCCCTTCCCTTCTATTTTGACTATCCAAACAAACTGTTGGTCTATCAGACTATCACACTCTTAAATTTGTCTGTCACGAAGTTTGATTGCACGTAAAAATGAACGCAATAAGTATGCGAAACAAAGGGTGGAGCGCTATACTAATGAATATATGTATTCCATGTAGGGTTGGAGTAGAGATCCCAAAAATTGAAGTGAGGTATGAGCATTTGTCAGTGAAAGGTTATGTGCATGTTGGGAGCAGAGCTGTGCCCACCTTACTTAACACTACCATCAATTTTGTAGAGGTAAACTTTTTCGGTTTTTTTTGTTTTTTGAAGCCAAATGAATATTTTGAAAAATGAAACTTGGCATTAGAAAATTGAGATAGGCTAATATGATTAAAGTTGAAACTAAGAAATTCATTTAGAACAATTTTATACTCATAGATATTACAAGGACTTGTGTTACAACCTTACAGGTATATTCATAGGAATTGCAAAGACTTTTATGAACTCATAGAAACTCAAGCTTGACGTCGAATGTGTCTTAGCTTGTTTCTTGAACTACATAGGCTATGTAAAGCTTCGTCTGGATGAGGATATTTGAGTTTGAATTCGAGTATGAGTTTGGGGTACAACATAAAGCTCAATAATTTAATACAATAAGAGCTTTGAATATTGTCCTCTTTTTGGCTCTATAGTTGTTGGATTAAGGTAACCATTCTAATAATTACCTTATTTGTGGAAGATATTGGGTCAAAAAAAGAAGAGTGCGACTATTGATGATAAATAAGATTAAGTAGAAGTGACTCGAAACGGAGCATAGTAAATAGATAAATACAGGCGTTTGATATGTGGAATTGTGATTATGGGAATAGAATGATAGATAGAGATAATAAATTGTTGGTAGGATAAGTATATATTAGTGCCCTTGCTTTTTTTTGTGTGTGGAATTGAGAATAAGTTAAGATTAAATGACTATTTTGTTTATATATTCTTACTAATTCTCCACCTCCTTTCTTTGCATTAAGGGCATAATCGTCAATTCTCTTTCAATTTCTTAACCCACTGTTAATACATGTCCCTCCCATGTATTATTTCGGTGGGATAAAAAGGGTCTTAATCTTATTCTCAATCCTCTTAAAAATACCATATTCCCTTAAACAAACATGTGATTACTCCCTAGTGGGATATAAAATCTCGGTCCTTCCCCTTAATCTCATGCCAAACATACACCTCCACAATATATAGATAACCTACTTGTAATATATCTCATATCGAGAATGTAGGGACCGTACCATTGACTAACGTAAAAGCTTGACGACCTACTCCACCTACTACTAATTTATGTTAATTAAGATTGAACTCAATCTTATGTGTGATAACCTATCAATTTATGTTTACAGGGATAGATGTTAAGATAAAGGGGTACACATGTGTCGGCCTATGTCATGTGCTTATATAATGTCATTGTTCCTATGATATCTCAATTTCCTTTAGAGTGTCTATGAAAACCAAGTATAGGAATAAGGACACATGACCTATCACTTGGTTAGCTGCAACTTAATTGCTGTGCCATCTTCTATATAAGGTTTCTATTTCCAACTAATATAACCTTTAGCTTAATAATAATTTAACAAAAAAAGAGAAAATAGCCCCATCAGCTTCCTCCTTCCCTTGTTTTTCTTCCCACTATCGAGCACACACTCACACACATACACTCTCTCCATCACCGGCCAAGCACAAGCACCATATCTCTATTCTATAAGTGAAGAATATGGGACACCAAAAATCAACATTTATCTTTTTTTTAATTCCTAATTAAATGGAACAATTATCTCCAAAACCAAATTTTTTCACATTTTTAAATTTTGAAAAAAAGAAATACAAAATATTCTAACAAACTTACTATTACATATTCATGCAGAATGATCCCACATGCATCGCGTGCATTTATGACTAGTAATCATCTAAGGCCACCACCACTATATCGCACAACAAATTGTCTATTCTTCCGCAACACACACACTCGCTTCAATAAAATTAAGATCCTAACTTTATATCAATAAGATGGTTAACAAAAATATTATGGCATTGGCGAAACCACAGTGCCAAAGACATGCAAGTCTGATAGGTATGTCGCATACCTAAGAGCATTATTAGCAATGACCCATTTCATAAAGTTCATGACACTATTCATTTGCTTTCTCTCCTAAAATGTCATATTTCAACCTTTTGTTATTAACAATGACCTATTTTTAAATTCATCATCTCTAAAGAAAAGAAAATGAGAGGAAAAATGATTTTCAATTTTTTGTCAAAGTATAGCAAGATTGGTCTCATTTTATAGATCTCGAAAAAATGTGACCATTGGTATATTTTTTAATTTTTTTTGACTTGTATTTTTTGAGAAAATAGATGTTGAAGGAATGAATTGATTTTATTTTCTCTCACCTAACAAAACCAATCTGGGGCCGCCACGTTGACATACTGCATCACAAGTCAGCTATCTTACTATTTTTTTTTGCCTTTTCCAGTATCAAACGGCGCCGTTTGGTTTCATTCAGCTGCAAAACTTGTCATTTAGAGGGGCAGCTAGCAAAACTCTGCTACTCTCTCTTCTTATGAACGTTCATGCAATTGGGTCATAAGATGACCTATTTTCTCACTATTTCATTCCAAGACCTTTTTTTATGTCATTGTTAATAAGGCAAAATTAAAGTTCATGGCATGAACTTTTGCAAAAGAGCATTGCTAATAATGCTCTAACAAAAGTAGAACTCGCCTACCCTACTAACTACTAGTAGAGTAAGTCAAGATCGATCCTACATAGAGAGGTCGTTCTAAGATTAGCCTCCAAATAATAGTAAACCTAAAGAAAATCAATATTTGAACTTAAACCAAGAAATTGAACTATATGTTAATTACTTTAGAGTTAAGTGTCCCTGCCAACACAACTAATGCAAAGATAATCCCTATACAGCTTAATCAAACCAAATATTTGTGAGGAGTAATGGGCCCTGAACAATACCATAAACCTCTCCCGAGTATCTTGGCTTCCTTAACCATGCAGTCGTACCTATTTCCAAGGATTCATGCAAGAAAGAGACATTAAACATAAAATCACAAATTCCTAGTAATCCAATCTAACTATTCCAAAGAGATTCAGATTTTCATACTTTTAAAAATCCATCTAAACTCAATTTCTATTGCAATCAAGATATATGGAATCAATTCAATACCAACTATCCCTAGTATAATATTGATAAGAAGCAAATTCAATCAAACAAGAACAATTCAATTTTGATGAAATTGGGGATTAGGGCAAATCATGCATCAATTATAGCTGGGGTTCAATATAACCAGTTAACCACATAATAGAAGACTACTTGCTCTTAATTTTTTTTTAAGTAAGAGAAATTTCATTAATTAAAGGCCAAACGACATCTACAAAATACAATAAATAATATTAAATCAAACTCGTCTTCGATAAAACTATAATGAACCAGATCGACTATAGTAGCACAGGCCCATTGGATTTGTTAAGTCTTGCAACTATTAACGGAACTGTCTATCATTTGAACATAGTTTGGAGAAGAACATTCTTGATCTAACTGAATTGACTGCATATGAGATTTCAATACCTTCATGTTGATAGTGTTGAACTTCAGCCAATAAGATCAATTTCTCATACCTACAAACAAACAAACACTCACAAGTCCCACAAAGGAATGAGTCCTCCACGACAGAGAAGACAAAAACTCGCATAAAAGGGTTTAAGAAACTCTCACAAGAGACTAATTTATTCAACAAAACAAGAAAATAAACTAGAAAGTGACAACAAAGAAGGAAAAAGGGTTTACCATGGATGAGAACATCCATGGCAGCCCCTCACAGAAGAAGAAGGAAAAATAAGAAGAGGGGCGACAGATAGAGAGCAAAACAATTAGACAAAAAATAAAAAGACATAATTATCCAATTAATGACGATGGAAGAAAAATAAGAGCTAGGCCAGGTTTATGAGTATTAGAAAAAATAAGTTAAGACAAGTTATGATAAATTTGAATATGTTCAGATAAGCAAAATAAAGTTTGACCCTCTCCATCACAAATAAGGTTTGAATAAGTTCACATAAAATCTAATAAGCTCTAATAAGTTCAGATAAACAAAAATAAGTTGAAAATAACATACATTATCCTTATTTGTATACTTTTTATTATACACCCGAGTGTACCATCGCTCTAGGCTATTTTTTGCTCAAATTGTGTTGGGTGTACCATGCTCATGGTACCCAATGCTATATTTTTGCTCAAATAGCTTTGGGTGTACCATGAACATAGGTATAAGTGTATGATGTATAATCTCTCCTTATTTGTAAGAGGTTTAAACTATAATAGAACTTATTAGATTTCATCTAAATTTATTTAAACCAATCTTTTCTGAAAAAGACGGAAAATAATTGAAAAGAACAAGTCCTTGGTTTCTTATCCATATAACTAAAGGCTACATAAATCATTGTCGTTCACATTATATCAGATACAAATTAATACTTCCTCCGTCTCATTTATTTGCTACACATCGTCTTTGAGCACTATTCATTTGTTTCACTTTGATAGTCTCTAAGTTTATGTACGTAACGGAAAACATATTCAAGTGAGATATTGTTTGATTCGTCTCTATGTGTATTTTCCAAATATAAAATTTTTGTAATTTTTTCCTATACCAAATTTGATAAATAAGTTTTTTAAATCATATCTTGGAAACGATAAAAAATTAATGTAACAAATAATTGAGACAGATCTCTATTCTATAAGTGAAGAGGAGGGGGACACCAAAAATCACATTTATCTTTTTTTAATTGCTAATTAAATGGAACAACTCTCTCCATAACTAAGGGCCTGTTTAGATTTACTGAAAACAACTGAACTGAATTGATTGGAACTGAACTGAATTGAATTGAATTGAATTGAATTTAATAAATATATATATAACATTTAAACAATAATAATATGAATATTAAATAATAATTATGATGATGGGTAATAATAATGAATAATTATTAATGAATAATAATAATTGTGTTTTGGATATTCTTAAATGATAATTATAAATAAATAATATTAATAATCATAAATTAATAATAATAATGATTAATGATTATAATGATAATTAGTAACAATTATTTTATAGTCTTTGTATTAATATATTAATACCTGATGATGATTATATAATAACAATAATATCTAAGAATTAAATTAATATTACTATTTTAATTATTAGATTTAATTATATATTAATATTTAGTAATAAAATAATGATTGGGTCGGACCGTGCAAAATTACATCATAAATCGTTTTGACACAATTTGATTGAATTATGGGCTGAAAACGCGGGTTTATTTGTGTTTTTAACCTAAACCATGTTTCTCCCTAATGATACTAGTAATAATAATGAATAAAGCTATAATAAACAAAATAGTATACAGATAATAATAATACTTAATAATAATGATATAAAAATAAATAATAATAATAATATAATAAGAGCAATTAGTAAAATAAATTAGACCAACATAATAATATTTAACAAAATGGTTATAAAAGAATGGAGCTGAACTGAACTGAACTGATTGGAGCTGAACTGAACTGAACTGAACTGAAATTAAGCTGAAATGAACAGGCCCTTAGGGGGTATTGCAACATAGGGGGTTGACACATTTATTAAGAAAAGCAAAAAAGTGGGTCATCTTCCCTACTTGCATCATGTGATAATAAGTAATGGAGAGAAAGGTTGCACATGTGATCTTTTTGGTGATTGAAATAGAAAAGTTGCAATTAATATGAAATTGCCAAATAAGGTAAAGGTTGCAATTAATATGAAATTGCCAAATAAGGTAAAAGTTGCAATACACTTGGAACAGAGGTAGTACAAAATACCCTATATAAACTAAATGTTATATTTTTATATAGAATTTTACCCGATTCCGTAGGCATCGCGTGCATATAAGTCTAGTGAAGTATTACTTTCAAGAAATATATGATTTAAACGCGAAATAGCTGGAAACGTTCATAAATCCAATTATTGGGGCTCACACCATGTGATTTTGGCTTTTGAAATGAAATTAATATTTCATCTAACTATGGCAGGAAATTATGGGGGTGGTTAGTCTGGCTCCATCAAAGAAGAGGACCATTAACATCCTGCACGATGTCAGCGGCATAGTTAGACCCTCCAGGTATATAATACTCTTTTTATTGTGTTAAAACATAACAACTGGACAGGGTCAACCGCCAGCCCACCGAGCCCATTCGATCTTCCAGGCTACGACTTCTCTGGCCCATACAGAAACAGTCCGGTCTGCAAACCAAGTCTAAGTGTCTAACCCAACGTCGACCCGTAGATTTTTAGCCGGCTTGTTGAAAGCCCATCCACCAAACTCGCCAAGGTCCCAAATTTAGGGGATTTAAATGGATGCTTTTTTCGGGGTATAAATCCTTACTATTAACAAGTCCATTTAGTCTAATTCTGACCCAACATTATTTCTGAATATTTCACGCCAATTTAGTTGCAACTTTTCTTCTCCTTTTTTATTTCACTTTTAGTCTTGAACTATAATTTTTTTAAAAGTTATTAGATTTATCGAATGAATTAAACTAGTTATTAAATGAATTAAACTAGTTTCTGAATGAATTAAACATTGTGATTATTGAATGGATTAAATAGTTCATGAAATAAATTAAAGAGGTTACGAAATAGATTGAACTAGTCGTTAATTCATAAAGACGACATGTTTTCCTTTTAGGGCTTGCGCTGTTGTCTAATTTAAATTAAAAAGTAGGTTGTTTCTTAGAAGACAAGTTGTATTGTATGATTGATTAGTCGTAATTTGAGTCAATTTATGAGTCTCATTTTTAGTTAAAGGAAGGGATGACAATGGATTTTAGACCCGATCTAGATTCGTAGATCATAATTTATTTTATTGAGCCTAGAACTTTTACAATTATGGATTTTTCAAATCCAAGCTAGATCAAAATGTGGGGTATGTTAGGTCGAAACTATGTCTTATGTACATATGTAACCGTGTTTGATCGTACTACGTTACATCATTTTTACGCTTTAGATCCAAACAAAACAGATAAATTACACTATGTTTGGTCGGGAGGAATTGAATGAAAAAGAAAGGAAGGGAAAGGAAAAAAAAGTTTTCTCTTATTTGGTAAAATAATTATCAAGGATTTAATATGAAAAAAGGAAATGGCAAGGAAACAAAAACCTAGAAAATCTCCAATTTTGGGAGAAAGGAGATTTAGAAAATCTCCTCTTTCTTAGACCTAATTATGTATATTTTCTTTTCCTTTCTTTTCTTCCAAACATTAGATTTCTTTCCGTTCCTTCCTATTAAACAAACATTGAAAAGTTTAGTTCCCTCCTTTTCCCTTCATTTCCCTTCTCTTCATTTCCTTTACTAAATATTTACCAAGCACACTGTTAAAGATAAAGTTACTTCCCTCCTTAAATTATACTAAGGCATCTTGGCGAAAATATAGATTCACTACTAAATGGAAACTATAAGTTATTTTATATCGTAAATGAAATATTTACAACTGTGTAGGAGTGATGGAGAACTTTTGTGTTTTGAAACAGTGAACTACATTGTAGAAGTGTTAAATGTGCTCTCTTGTTTGCCTATATAATCTCATGGATGATTTATAAAAAAGTTTGAAAGTCTAATACTTCCTCTATTTCAAAATAGTTGCTACATTTGTACTTTTCACGTCTGTCAATATATTTTTTAAATATTAATATTTAATTATCAGTAAGTAAAAATTATAAATAGTTGATATTGAAAAAATACACACCGAGAGACGAATCTAACAAAACCCGACGTCAATGTTATTAGAATCGGGATTCTACTTTGAATCGGAAGGGGCTCTTAGAATCGAATCGTAGGATCGGATCGTAGAATCATACGATTCTACAAACATGCATAGTCAATATATTATAGTTAACTTCCATTAGAACATGCTCATATTATAAGCTTAAATATATATTAATTAAAGACAATAGATGTTTACACTATAAACAAGTAATAGATGACATTATATATTGATTAATACCTTTGTTGACATGATTTAGTTTTATCTATAATTCTGAAGTCATCGTAAGTTATAAGTAATTACTAGAATCGTAGATAGAATCAGATGACTATAGTTGAATCGTAGAATCGTACGATTCTACGATCCAAATCGGAATTCTAACAACTATGCCCGACGATGACAATGTTTTTCCGAAAATATAAATCACCAAAGGTAATCCAAGTTGAAACTGTGAATAGTAACTAAAGTACAAGTGTAGCAAGTAATTTGAAACGGAGGAAGTACATATTATTTAACTAATGTGTTATGATGTGTTGATTGTCAGAATGACATTACTTTTAGGGCCTCCAAGTTCTGGAAAAACAACATTCTTATTAGCTCTTGCGGGGAAGCTTGATGATGATCTAAAGGTATGTCTCTTGTATATTTCCATTGTTTTGATCTATATGCATGGTCTATAGTATCTATTTGCAATTTTATTCCTCCTAAATACTTATTATATTATATGTATGGACATGATTTAAGAAAGAAAATATATGTTACATGAAATTATTAATTTACCTTAACTTACTTGGTGGTAACACATGACGTTATATGTAAATTTTTAAGAAAATATATGTTACACATACTTTTAATTTCACCAGTCTCTCAAGGTAGAAGGCGGACTTAAAAATCTTAGAATATACTCCCTCCGTCCCCCAAAGGATTTCCCATTTCCTTTGGGCACAAAGTTTAAGGAGTGATGTTGATGTGGGGTTTAGTTTTCATTTTAAAATGGAAAAGTAAGATAATGGGTATTTTTTAGAATTGTTTATTAAGAGAGAGAGTGGGGTCAAATACTTTTTGTAAGGAAAATAATATTATAATAGGTGGGCCATATCCAAATAAGGAAATGGGAAATGTAATTGGGACAAACATAAATGGAAAAATGGGAAATCCTTTGGGGGACGGAGGGAGTATATAATCAGGTTCCTAACCCAGGTGAGTCAAGCATTCTTTATTCTCGCACATGGTATCAGAGCCCTATATTTTTTCTTCTCAGATCTTTACGGGCTTCCCTGAATGTCTCTTATTCCTCTACCTATTTGTTTTGGATTACCGACATATGTGGTTGAATAACGGCGCACATCTTTGTCTTCCCATAGTCCCGGCTCTCTTTCTAGTAGTCCCCATCCTCCTAGTCCATTTGTGTCCTCCACCAGCGTATCCATCACTGCCCTTGACGATTCTTTAGGCTTACTTCCGCAGTCCTCCTTGTTGGTTTCTTTTGGTTTTTTCAGTGGTTCGATTACAAGAATGATGCATCGACGACCAACTCGCTGACATCCAATCTGTAAATTGTCTCATTCTCACTGCGGTATATAGTCACTTCAATCTCCTCTTGGATGTCAATGCACCACCGCCAAAGCCATGTGTCACCATTTAGGACTTGGGGGTTTTGCAAGATTGTCGAATAGTTCCACAGTCACGAAAATTTTGAAGTAAGGGAGTATTAGCAAACTCCTTTTCATCATCACTTTTAAAAATTCTGATTTTTGAGTTGAATTAATTTTCATCATCTTTTTTTTAACAGATAAGAAAGAGATTTTATAGCTCAAACACAAGGCATACACCCTAAAGTTCCCAAGCTCAGAACAAACCATCTAGGATGGACTCTTCTTCACAAGGAAACTACATCAAACTAAGTATTATAAATCATTTCCCACCACTCCTTATCCAAACTACTCATCACTTCTGATTTACAAGCATTAATTCTAACAATGAGTTCATATTTCAAAGCTTTAAAGACAACAACATGCCTTGTAACTCTAAATTCAAATACAGCAGCATTCCTAATCTTCCAAATGTAGTAAACAGCTGCATTCAAACCAGCATACAAAGACATTCTCTGAAATCTTGATCCTTGCTTTTTTCTAACCCATTTGTACCAATTTACCAAAGTTCCGCCATGCATACTAATCTGCAGCCATGAAAAAACCAGTTCCAATAATGATCTGCTGAAACAACACTGAAAGAACAGATGCATATGAGACTCAGAACAGCTCTCACACAGAGGACAGTTACTAGTTTGGCTCACACCCCAATTTGACAGCCTATCAAGAGTATAAAGCCTGCCCTGAGCACTCATCCAACAAATAAATCTGTGCCTAGGAATAGCCAACCTACACCAAATAGCTTTATCCTAGGCACATCTATTGGCCTCACCTAACAGAAGATGATATATATGCACATCTTTTGTAATCCTGTTCTTAAGCTCATCCTTCATAGCACACACTGATCTCCAATACCAACTGGAGGAGTTAGAAGGTCTATACTCCCACCACTCTATTCCTTTAATATACACACACCCACTTTATTCAAAGTGAGTCCTGTTTTTTAGCAATGTCCCAGACATGTTTACCAATAGCTGCAGTATTCCACACATCCACTCTTCTAAACCCAAGCCCTCCAGCCTTTTTTGGACAACAGGTATGTTCCCAATCTACATTACCAGGTCTAGAAGAGTAATAATCACCACTCCACAAGAAAGATCTACAAGTCTGCTCAATATTCTTGATAACTTTCCTAGGTAGAATAACAATCTGTCCCCAATAAATATGCAAACTCATCAAAACAGAGTTGATCAATTGAGTTCTAGCAGTGTAAGAAAGATTCCTGGAACTCCAAACTCTAATCTTACTTGTCATCTTTTCACAAAGCACCTGGCAATCTGCAACACTCACCTTTTTAGAGAAAATTTTCATCCCCAAATAGGTGAAAGGGAGAGAGCCTCTTGAAAACCCAAAGATATCCAATATCCTCTGAACGTCACTATTCTCCATACCAGCAGTATACACAACGGTTTTCAGCTTATTAACTCTCAGGCCAGAAGAATCAGAAAAAAGCTTAAAACCTTGCAGAATATGATAAGTTGACACATAATCTCCTTTACAAAATAGCAACACATCATCAGCAAAGATCAAATGATTGAGCTTGATAAGCTTGCATCTAGGATGAAAGCTGAAACCCCTCTTCAACCCCGCAAACTTTAGGATCCTTGACAGGTATTCCATACAGATCACAAATAGCAAAGGAGAAATAGGATCCCCTTGTCTAAGCCCTCTCTTAGATTGAAAGAAACCATATAAATTTCCATTAATCATAAGAGAGAATTAGGGCTAGAAACACACTCCATTACTAGATCAACAAATTTACAAGGGAAGTTTAAAAGCAAAAGCATCTCTCTAAGAAAACCCCACTCTACAATATCATAAGCTTTTTTCATGTCCATTTTGATCAAACAACTAGGTCTACAGTTCTTCTTGCCATAGCTTTTGAGTATATCCTGACATATCATGATGTTATTAACAATACTCCTACCCTGAACAAAAGCCCCTTGATTTTCAGAAACTAATTCAGGCAGAACCAGTTTCATTCATGCAAAGAACTTTTGAATTTTCATCATCTTTTGAAAACTTAAAAGTGTGCATAAACATCTATCTGATTTGAAGTGTAAAGGATAAATCCATATTTAGCAAGAGAAATCATCAATAAAGACTACATAATATATTTATATTGTTGATTTGGAAAAACAAAAAATTTCCATAAATCACTATGAATCAAATATAAGGGATAGAAAGAACAATGTTTAACAGGTTCGAAAGGTAATCAACGAATTTGCCTAACTTGCAATGTAAACAACTATCGTTATTTGAGCATAATGCCCTAAAACTCTAGTAGAAGTGTGACTAAGACGACTATGGTAAATATGATCTCCAGACTCCTTAGTAGCTACAAAAGTAGGAAGAGATTTGGGCTGACAATTAAACTTTGTAGGGGATATACATCACTTTCTTTGGAACGCTGATTCAGACTCGCCCATGCTATCTTGTCCTTAACACAATTTCTTTTTCCAAGTATTAACATAAAGCAATTTGTGTTAATTTAAGGACATGACATACAAGCAATAAGTGAAGGGGACTACTCTTGGTTGCAATTTTTAAGGTACCCGTTTTTAACTGATAGAGTTGTGCCATCACCATCCACAACCGACTTGGAACCAGTGTAAGAGATCATATAAGAGAACTTACTATCGCTAGTGCTCATTTAAGATGCAACCCTTGAATTAGGATACTAGGCAGATTCATTCATTTCACGATTAACCGAAAGTGACAAGGGCGTGTGTGACAATATCAAGAATTTAAGGCACAACATTAGTATTAAACCAGTGAAAGTAGTAGGCAGCTTAATAACCTGAATACCAACATAAATTAAAGGAAAATTATCATTTTGGGTACCTGAGATTTGACAATATATCATTTTGGGTACACAAGTTTTCAATAATATCGATTTGGTTACCTGAGGTTTGACAATAGGTTCAATTTAGGTACCTCCATACTAACGGTGTTAACTTACCGTTAAGTGTGACCCACTTTGACCGGTCAAACGGGCCGGTTAAAAAAATCGGGTCAAATAAACGTTGAAAAGTGAAAACCCTGTGCGTTCGGTTTCGGTAGACCCAACGGTTTAAAGGATGTGAATTTGTCAAACGAGTCTGTTAGAATAAATTTTTTTTGAGTTCGGGTCCAATAAACCTTTAAGACCTAGTTCAGTTTCGGGTAGACCCAACGGGTTTAGGGATTTGAATTTGATCTTTCTTTTATTTAGTTTTTGGGTCATATATGTAATAAATTCCCATAATTTGATACTATTGCTATAGATATAATGATTTTCAGGTCGGTCGAGTAAAAAACGGCTTTCTCGGTTCGGGTAAAAAAAATTGTGTTCAAAACCATTATTTTTGGGTTGGATTCCGAGTTGGATATTGACAGGTGTAGACCCACTTCTTAAAATGATCAATGACCCTAATCTATTTCAAGAGTAGTATTGGATTTGCCACTTTTTTTTGAAAATAATAACAATTACATCTTTAAATACATTAGAACCGTTGATTATCTACCCGAAACTGAACTGAGTCTTAAAGGTTTATTGGACCCGAACTCAAAAAAAAATTATTCTAACCAACTCGTTTGACAAATTCACATCCTTTAACCCGTTTGGTCTACCGAAACCGAACGCCTAGGGTTTTCAACGTTTATTCGACCCGGACCTGATTTTTTTTAACCGGCCGTTTGACCGGTCAAAGTGAGTCACACTTAACGGTAAGTTAACACCGTTAGTGTGAAGGTACCTAAATTGAACCTATTGTCAAATCTTAGGTACCCAAATCGATAATATTGAAAACTTGGGTATCCAAAATGATATATTGTCAAACCTCAGGTACCCAAAATATTAATTTTGCAAAATTAAAAGAAGAGGTAGAGCTTAAATTACCACTGGATGAGTTGTTGTCTATTGAACAACAATCATGATGAGCAAAAAATTAACATAAAAATTTTGATTTTAAAAAAGTAAGTATGCTCGTTCCATTTCCATAGATTGATTTAATTGCACAACGCCCTAACAACCATTCTGGTTAGATGCGCCATTGTGAAACCTAACATTGTTGTTGCTACTTCCATTGCCACCATTACCTTTATCTTTATTATTTTTGCCTCGATTCCTTCCGCCATTACCACCATCTTGAATCTTATCAAACCATAACCTCTTGAGTTTGATTTTTGCGCCAAAAGGAAATGATGTGAATTGGAGGCCTCATCGGTGGCGTGGGATCCCAAAAGACGTTGATCGTGCAGCAATGAATTTGGACGCAACAAGTATAAGAGAGTATACTAGATCAAATTATGAGCAGCATTAAGAGTCATACTAGCAGCCAAAGAGTCCTTAATAACCATAATATTACGGCGGTAGGCATCCATAGTTTTTCTTTTTGCGTTAAATGGCCTTTCAATTTCATATAAAGGGCCAAACGAGTATGCATAAACTAAGTTTACAAACGAGTCTAGACAATAGAGAAAGACCTATGTTCTTGCACATCAGTCAAAACATCACGGGACAATACAACAAATATCCAAGAATACACATTATATTTATCCTCCTATATTCATAGTATTGTGGATTGGGTTGTGACATGCCGTAAAGATCACTCATAGTAATATCCAAAACTCAGAGAACTCTATTTCTAAGCGTCTAAGGTACAAGAACTTTATCTTTAAACTATTTTCTCATAAATCCCCAACGCTACTCTATAACACTTTTAAAGCAGTCAAAGTGAGTAAAATTATTTTTAAAAAATCGATATTTGGAGGTGAATAAGAATGACCACAGACATCCACATATTAGTCTAGTTAATTTACGAAATTATATATAAATTCATTACTTACCGCCATCATCTATCAAAATAATTTTATACTGGATAACATTACCGCTAACCATCAATATAAAAGTTAGACCCCTGCTAAGTGCTAACCACCAAAGGAATATATATAAAAGGAAAAATTGCCTAGAATAATGCAACCTTTGGGCGATTCGCAAATAATAATGCAACCTAAAGATTATTCTGGAATAATGCAACCTTTATATCCCATTTATTTTAAACAGGACAAATGACCTGTGACCTGAACCATAGGTAACTTTTATTTAAAACTTTAAATTCTAAATAATAAAATTTAAAAAAAAACTTTTTTAAAAAACCTAAACTAAACCCAGCCCCCCCACCACCACCTCCACCCCTCGCCGGAATTTCGACCGCCCAACCCCCACTCCCACCCCCTTCGCCAGATTTTCGACCCCCCTCCCCTGAAACCTTCCAAGCCACCTCCAGCCGCCACCACCGAACGGACCCGACCTTCCAAGACACCACAACCATGAAATCCACCACCCCACCCACGAAACCCCCATCTCAACCCTGGAAAAGCTTTTTCGTCCTCCTTCGCTGCTCCCTGTTCCCCCCTCCGCTGCTGCCAGTTGCGTCGCAGCACCACCGGAGCTCACTCCAGCCTTCCCTTCTTGCTCGCTGACAGTGGAGCCGCCAGCCCAGCCCACCGTGCCTCACTCTTCCCACAAAATTCACCACGCGCAGCTCGATAAGGAATTTGTTGAATGCGGCAGTGAGATGGCCGGCGGCGAGGGGGGAGAAACGTGAGACTGTGGCTGGCTGGCCGGTGGGGAGGGAGAGAATGTTGTGGGTGCCGTGGTGGAGGGAGGAGAAAGAGGGGGGTATGTATTTTATTTTATTTTTGTTTTAATTTGTTTTAATTTTTTTATAAAATAGGTTTATGAGAACCAATTGTTAAGCGACACGTACCTCATTTTACCCATTCTTCAAGTTATAACCGGTTTTACCCCATTTAAAATAAATGGGGTATAAAGGTTGCATTATTCCAGAATAATCTTTAGGTTGCATTATTATTTGCGAATCGTCAAAAGGTTGCATTATTCTAGGCAATTTTTCCTATATAAAAAGTTAAATTATTAGAAATGGAAATAAGAATATGGGTCTATGACTCACAAAAACTCTTCCCCTTTCAATTTCTCTCCTTTCCATTAGTTTTTTCATTAAATCACTTAAATTGATAGAGTGTTATTAATTTTTGGACTGCAACCATCAAATTAGAATGTTGGCCAATTAACATGTATCAGACGACCAAAAATGTCATGAATTCTAATCTCATCCATCTTTTCTTTTCAAAATGGAATATTGCGTCAACTATTATAAGAAGACCTGTGCTTCATCTACACAACAGCCCCAACGGTCTCTCATGTGAAGAGGTGGCATAATAGAGTATAGGAAAAATTGATAAGAATAATCCGACCTTTGGCCGGTCTTCCATCAATGGTACCACCTTCATTTAATCCAGCAATAATCCCACCTTTGACACCCATATTCTCTCAATGGTCCCTCACCTGTTGGTGACCTACAACTACAGGTAAACTCTCTTAATTACGTGATTAATAACTAATTAACTATAATTTAAACCTAAATTCTTAATTAACCACTAATTAATAAGTATAATTTATAAATTAACTTTAAAAAAAATTAAACTCCCCCTTCCCCATTACTGCCACCCCTCCCCTTCCCCTTCCCCTGCCACCTTCCCCTTACCCCATTACTGCCACCCTCCCCTCCCCTTCCCCTTACCCCATTACTGCCACCCTCCCCTCCCCTTCCCCTACCCCATTACTGCCACCCTCCCCCTCCCCTTCCCCTTACCCCATTACTGCCACCCTCCCCTCCCCTTCCCCTCCCCCTCCCCCCATACCACAGCTGCCCCCACTCCCCGCCCCTACTCCCCTACCCCATACCACAGCTGCCTCCCCTCCCTTCCCCTGCGCCTCCCTTCCCCTCCCTCGCCTCTGCCAAACTCCGGCGGAATTCCACCGGTGTATGTATTATAATACCCTAAGTATAGCCTGATTAAATTCGTCAGGTTACCTAAACTCCCCGGAATCTCACCGGAGAGAGAGTTTACGTTCAATCCGAGATACTTTAGGTTAATCAGTTAAGAATAACTCGTCGGAATTTCGCCGGAAAAGTAATTTCCGCCGAGATGGAGGTGTATTAACTTCTTCAAAGATGAAACCTCCTCCGGAAGTGATCCGTTAAAATTGTTATTATAAACATCGAGATATTGTAGCTCCGATAAGTTTGACAGGATTTCGCCGGGAAATTCGCCGGATTTTGGCAGAGGCGAGGGAGGGAAGGGAGGCGCAGGGGAAGGGGAGGGAGTGGGGGCAGTTGTGGTATGGGGGAGGGAGGGTGGCAGGGGAAGGGGAGGGGAGGGTAGCAGTAATGGGGGGAGGGGTTTTTCTTTTAAGTTTTTTTTTTAAAAAAAAGTCAACGGTAATTTTGGGGGTCAAACAGGTTGCCATCATCCTGTACCATTGAGAGAATATGGGTGTCAAAGGTGGGATTATTGCTGGATTAAATGAAGGTGGTACTATTGATGGAAGACCGGCCAAAGGTCGGATTATTCTTATCAATTTTTCCTAGAGTATATGAGACTTCAACAATTAGTTTAGAGTTTTGGTTGAGTCGTTAAACATTAAGCCACCAACCAAAGGTTAGGGAGGAAAGTGGAGTTTTTAGCTTTATTTGTTTCACACGAGGTTAGGCCAATTAGTAGTTTAATTTTATTTCTTAACCAACCAATGTGGATCAGATTTAGATATCAAAAACTTTGTTCCATACATGTTTTTTGAGATGGTTTCATAGCCATGTTTAATTTTATTTCTTAAGCAACCAATGTGGATCAGATTTAGATCTCAAAAACTTTGTTCCATATATGTTTTTTGAGATGGTTTCATAGCCAATCCAAATTCATTCCATCCAAAATGTAAAGATCCAGATCCCAAAACAACGAATCCATGTTACCTGTACAATTTCTTTCTTAATATCACTAGTGAACACATAGTCAGTTCTATAACTTTGTTTTGAATGAATTCCATGTTACTTGTTTAACCTCTAAGATTTAATAATACCTTTTTTGTTGTTTCTTTATTGACAAAAATGTTGGTTATCCATGAATAGGTAACTGGGAAGATAACATATTGCGGCCATGACCTAAAAGAATTTGTTCCTAAGAGAACATGTGCATATATTAGTCAAAATGACATTCACCTCGGAGAAATAACAGCAAGAGAGACTCTAGACTTTTCCGGGAGATGCTTAGGGGTTGGGAGTAGGAATGTTTTGCTAAATCAACTTTTAAAACAAGAAATGCAAGCAGGATTAAAGTCAGATGTTGAACTTGATGCATTCATGAAGGCAACAACTATTCAAGGCCAAGAATCTAACCTTTTCACTGAATATATCCTCAAGGTTTGTAATCATGCTCTTAAAATTAGTTAACTATTATATGAAAAAGCTAATTAAGTGAGCTAAAGTAAACAATATGGCTAATGTTGCATTGTTTAGCTTTGACAGATACTTGGCTTGAGTATATGTGGTGATACCATTGTGGGGGATGATATGAGAAGGGGTATCTCTGGTGGTGAAAAGAAGCGTCTAACTATTGGTATATATTTACTTGTAATCTGAAAACACTAGGGCTCTCAATTTTGACGAATATTCTACTAGTAACTACTTGTGATTGTTTGGTAGAAACTTTTCATATCAAATGATGAAATTAAACTTTCTATCTTATAGGTGAAATGTTGGTTGGACCTGCAAAAGTTCTACTTATGGATGAAATATCAACTGGATTAGATAGCGCAACAGCTTTTCAAGTGTGTAAGTACGTAAGAGAAATGGTTCACGTAATGGATATGACAACAATTATCTCTCTCTTACAACCAACTCCCGAGACCTTCGCACTCTTTGATGATATCATTCTTCTTTCAGAAGGCCAAATTGTATACCAAGGTCCGCGTGACCATGTCATTGACTTCTTGGAATACGTGGGATTCAAGTGTCCTGATAGGAAAGGGGTAGCCGATTTCCTTCAAGAAGTAACTTCTAAAAAAGACCAAAGACAATATTGGTTCAAGGAAGAACCTTACAACTATGTTCCCGTTTCCGAATTCGTTGAGAAATTCTCGTCTTTCCAAGTTGGACAAAAACTCGCATCCGATCTTAATTTGTCTTATGATAAATCTAAAACACATCCTCTTGCTTTGGTGAAGAAAAAGTATGGGCTCTCAAATTGGGAACTAGTGAAGGCATGTTTTTCAAGGGAGTGGTTGCTAATGAAGAGAAATGCTTTCCTATATATCTTCAAGAGTGTACAAATAACAGTGATGTCAATTGCTACAATGAGTGCATTTTTTAGAACAACAATGCATCATGATACGGTTGGAGATGGTGAGAAGTATTTAGGTGCTATATTTTTTGGACTTACAAATTTTGTGTTTAATGGAATGGCAGAAACTACATTAACAGTTATGGGCCTCCCAATATTCTATAAACAAAGGGATTTCTTGTTTTACCCTGCTTGGGCTTATGGGCTACCAGTTTGGATCCTTCGAATTCCACTATCATTTATGGAATCAGCATTATGGACTATTCTTACTTATTACACCATTGGTTATGCTCCTGCCCCTACTAGGTAAGACCATCTTGAGTAAGTACATCTTTTGAGAATTTTTTTTTAAACAACAAAACCAAAAGGTTTGAGAGAAAATCATAAAAGGTTTGACTCAGTTAGTAAGCCTCTTATCTGAGATTTTAAAGGTTTGAGGTTCGGATCGTGTCAAGTGAAAGTGTCTGGGAGATGATATCTCTTATCTTTACACCCTATTTCCAAGAGTCTTGCAGCATAATCTGAAACAACAATAAACCATGGGAGGCTCAAATCTCATAGAAAAACATATGATCCTACTAATGCAAGTATTCATATAAGAATGATTTGAGTGAGTGAAATGGATTTTGATCATGGTATTCATCACACATCTAAGTCTAAATTTACATCAGTGCTTCAAACAAACATGTAAGATAATGTAATTTACACTCGAATGTATAATCCAATCATATATTTTGAAAGGGGATACAAACTGATTAATTGTCATGTGTCCCTCTTAAAAGAGTATGTATACAAGATTAGGAGGAGATATTAGTCACTAGTATTTTGTATGTTACCAACCGTTTTTGTATTTGTTTGGTTGGACGTAGGAACTTTACTAGGACCTTCATTTCCTTGACACACTAATTGAATAACCACATGATATGGTGGGGAGTTATATTTATCTAGGGAGTTATATTTATCATTTTCTTTTTATGGTCATAAATAAATAGTGGTAATAAAGATGATCTGTATGGTTTTTAACGAAGAAAGTCTCATATCAATGAACATAAAACTTCGACTTCAGTTAATTTTCTTTAAATCTATGTTACGTAATCTAAAAACATGCATGTATGTCCTTTACTGCAGGTTCTTTTGCCAGTGGCTAGCATACTTTTGTATCCATCAGATGGCATTGTCATTCTTCCGACTAGTTGGTGCCATAGGGAGAACACTTGTGATTGCTAATGCTGTTAGTATGGTTGTAATGCTCATTGTCTTTGTCCTTGGCGGTTTCATAATTGCAAAAGGTATGTTTCTCACATCTTTTATCATGAGCTTGTCTTAATTATCATTGAGATATGGAATGATGACATTTTATAAGAGAAATTTGTGTAATTATGGATTTGTTTTTCATATGTTGAAGATTCTCCAAACAAATTAAGGGAGGTTTAGGAAGAAATATAACACTTTTCATCTCTAAAAGCTACAAATTTATACTGTGTAATATCACTTGAGCCCTGATACATTTTCGATGCCATGGAGCTAGACCAGTGAGCTATTACACTTTCTTCAAGCCATAATTCAAATGGACAATCACTTGAACTACACTATTTACATGTTATAGTGAATTACTTTGTTCTTATAAATTCTTGGGCTCCTTATAGATGATGTTGCGCCTTGGATGATATGGGCCTACTACCTTTCTCCTATGATGTATGGACAACATGCTTTGGTTATTAATGAATTTCTTGATCCAAGATGGAGCGAGGTAAGCCCTTACCTCCCCCTTTCTCTCATTCATGCCTTGCCTCCCTCTCTTCCCATTCCGTCTCAAATCCAAGAGTATAGTATCATACTAGGAAAACTCGAGAAGTTCTATACATCTAAAATATAGTTTAGATTAGGGGACAAAACTTACTTAAGAAGGAATTTGGCAACCAATATTACTACATTAGTATATAATAAAGTACAAATTCAAATTTTAGATGTAAACTTTTATGAGTTTATGGATATCATTATGTAACTTCATTCAACATGGGCCTCACCATTATTCATTTAGGCATCTGAAACATAGATATTATAGTTTATTTAGTTCTAATGCTTCTTCTGTTTTTTTTAATTGTTTCCCCTTTACTTATATGTTTGTCAACATAAAACTTTAACAATTTACATTTTTTGCTTTTTCAAATGTTAAGTAAAAAAAGTTGGTATTTTGAATGTTGGAGGTAGAACATATATATTATCACAATTTTATTAGCATATAAGAAAATGGAGAAGAGCCAAAAATATAGAGGAAGAAAGATGTGGAACAAAATGGTAAGAAATAAAGAGATAAAACAAATCTCAAATAACATAAATATGATAATGTACCTCTCTCTTTGAAATTAAGAATGATCTATGCTCACACAAACGTTGTTTTTCAATGTGGGACTTTTATGCCAGTTTACTTCTTGACATTGTCTCCTTATATTACTAATGATGTTTTAAGCTAATGCAGCCTAATACAGATGGTAGAGTACAAGAACCAACAATTGGTAAAGTAATCCTTGCATCAAGAGGCTTCTTTAAGCATCAAAATTGGTTTTGGATAAGCATTGGAGCTCTCTTGGGATTTTCTCTTCTATTTAACCTCTTCTATATCATGGCATTAACATACCTAAATCGTAAGCCCTCCTAATAATCAAATATCATCTTTCCTTTTGAAATTTATAATTGAGGTATTAGTACTAATATTGTACTAATTGTTTTATTTGTTACTACTTTGCTTACAGCTTTCAATGATTCAAAAGCTGTAGTTCAAGATCATGATGATAACAAAAAGAACAGAAAGATGGGCTCCAGGGAGGAACTTAAATATGGGATTGAAATGGATGCACTTAGGCCTCCAAACACTATGAATTCAACTAATGGAACAATTATAGGGGGAATGGTTTTGCCTTTCCAGCCTCTATCATTAGCATTCAATCACATCAATTACTATGTGGATACACCGTCTGTAAGTCATTCTTTTGTACAAGTATATATATACTACATCCGTAGTTGCTACATTTGCTTAAAAAATAAATTGTAACAAGAAAAACGGAGGAGGGAGCACTTTCAATCTTGGTAATATATACTAATAACACATCGCCTAAAAACACTAAAAAGAGTTGCTTCGAAACATGTGTCAAATGGATTTTGCTATAGTAACAAGTATAGATTGTCTTTTAACAAAAAACACATAAAAGTCATGGTAAAACTGTCAATATACACCTTATACTAGGAAAAAAAAAAAACTTTACCCAAATAGTTCATATTCCATTGCTTACTTTGGGTAAAACTTTAGTATCCAACGTTTTACATGAGCAAGATGTCTAAAGTCGGTGGATAAACGACATATCGTATAGCTTCACTCTAGTATATGATGTACCAGTGACAAACTCAGTCATAAAATAGACAAGTCGGACTCTTAGACAATAGAGGGACTAACTTCTTTAATTTTTGACTTGGCACCAGGAAATGAAGAGTCAAGGTCACGAAGAAGACCGTTTGCAACTACTAAGAGATGTGAGTGGTGCATTTAGGCCAGGGATATTGACTGCACTAGTGGGTGTAACTGGTGCCGGAAAGACAACATTGATGGATGTTTTATCTGGAAGAAAAACAAGTGGGTATATTGAAGGTAGCATCACTGTATCTGGTTATCCAAAGAACCAAGCAACATTTGCACGAATTAGTGGTTATTGTGAACAAATCGACATTCATTCACCTTATGTCACTGTTTATGAATCCCTCGTCTACTCTGCTTGGCTTCGACTTTCTTCAGGGATCGATCCTCAAACCCGAAAGGTTTGTGACCTACTTCATTCATGCATGACAATCTTTCCTCGGCCCCAACTTTTTAACTTGTACAATCAGTTTGTCTAATGTAAGACCGTCTTATACTAAATAAAAGTCAAACGCCAGGGTCATTTAAATTTACTATTTGCATAATAGGTGACTTTGTAAACTTGTATTTTAACTAAAAAATGATCTTTTAAAAGTGGCCATCCCAAGTATATTAACATAAGACAATCGTATCAATGAAGTATGTGAATAGTGAAAAAATCAAAATGGTAAAAGTAATATATATTGAAGAGCTACCAAAGATTAGTATACTATGTTTCCAATTGATCAATTGTTGTTTGATGAATGTGTAGATGTTTATTGAAGAAGTAATGAGATTGATAGAGCTTGAGCCATTAAAGGATGCTCTGGTCGGGTTACCTGGGATAAATGGCCTTTCAACTGAACAAAGGAAGAGATTAACCATAGCCGTAGAGTTAGTTGCTAATCCTGCCATTATATTCATGGATGAGCCTACATCAGGCCTTGATGCTAGAGCTGCTGCGATTGTTATGCGTACTGTACGAAACACCGTAAACACAGGCAGAACTGTAGTCTGCACAATTCATCAGCCGAGCATAGATATCTTCGAGGCTTTTGATGAGGTATATTGAGAAATCATGTTTTGTAGTATTGAATATGTGTGTCGTACATGTCGCTTACGTTTTGCTTATTGCAGCTCTTATTGATGAAAAGAGGAGGGCAAATAATCTATGCTGGACCCCTTGGAGACCATTCCCAAAAGCTCATTCGATACTTTGAAGTAAGTGATGAAATTCGAGTTGAGTTTTTAAGTAAGTCATGAACAATAAATTTATAGGGTTATCGAGTTTGAGACATGGCTCAAACTCGATTGTTAGATAATTCAAGCTCGGCTCATTATCAGTTTTAACTCACCTACTAGAAACAATATGTGTTTTAGTGCCCTATATTGATGTGGTTAATCTAATGTCAGTGCAAAAATGTAGCTACTTCTACTTTCCTTGTTTTGGTTGCTACAATTTGAATTCTATACTATTTACATTGTTCACTTTGACAATAGTTTTTGATTCATACCTTTCGAACAATATAGTCGTGTAAAATATGTTAGATTCACATATTATGATACATATGAATGGTCAGATTTGTTACATTGACAAGCTTAACTATTACAACTAGTAAAGAATGCTAACGGCTTGTTTGGATAGCCAAAATAGGAGGGAAAGGGAGGTGAGGGGAAGGAAAATGGCAAAAATCCCTTGTTTGGATACCAAGTAAGGGGGTGAGGGATTTGGAGGGGAGGGGAATGGAAGAATCAATTTGTAAGAAATTGCTCTCTCCAACAATGGAGATATTTGGAAGGAAAACTCATCCTTCTTTCCTCCCCTCCCTTTCTCTTCTCTCCCCTTCCCTCCCCTTCCCTTCTTTTCCTTCCCATTTTGTATCCAAACACACTGTAAGTATTTGTTTGCGAGACTATAGTTTTATGGTGGTTGAAGATTGTACTTTTGGGCTGTGGTGTATTGCAGGAAATACCTGGAGTGCCGAAGATCAAAGATGGATATAATCCTGCGACTTGGATGCTTGATATAACCACTCCTCAAGCAGAGGCTGAACTGAATGTGGATTTTGCACAACTATATGCTAATTCCAAACTATACCAGTATGTCAAATGATTCAAGCTACTTAAGTCTATAATTTATTCATTGATCTTAGCAATAAATTTTTTGTTCGATACTATTTTCAGGGTGAATCAAGAAATCATTCGAGAGCTTAGTACACCATCACATGATTCAAAGGATCTTTCCTTCCCAACTAAATACTCTCAACCATTTATTATTCAATTTAAAGCTTGTTTTTGGAAGCAATATAGATCTTATTGGCAAAATTCATCATACAACGCGGTTCGATTCTTCATGACGACAATCATGGGTGTCTTGCTAGGTGTCATGTTTTGGGACAAGGGGCGTAAACTGTAAGTATTCTTCTTTCATTGTTCTAGAGTGACCGCCTAACATAGCTGCACATGAATGAATAAACATGTTAAACACCTATATGTGTAATATGAATTCTACTCAGGAGCAACAATGGATGTTGAACTAAATCGAGATATATCATATAGTTGGACTGCACGTCTGCACCGTATTATCTGTATTTCATTCTTTCTTTTGTTTGTTGTTTTGTTTTTGTACTACCTACTTTAACCCTATTTGAAATTATAAAAATCCATATTTCTTGTTCCTGACCAATGTTCATCCTTTTCATTTGATATCTTATCAACAGGGCTACACAACAAGACCTGATGAACTTGTTAGGAATCCTGTTTTCCGCAATACTTTTTCTTGGAGGGAGTAATGCTTTAAATGTCCAAGTAGTTGTCGCGAGTGAGAGGACAGTTTTCTATCGTGAAAGAGCAGCAGGGATGTATTCGGCTCTACCTTTTGCGTTGGCTCAGGTAATACAACGGTGAAGTTGTGAACTGATGGAAAAATTGATCCCAACAGTATCATCTCCTTTAAATAGTCTCAACTATTGAATAACTTAGAAAGTCCGAATAGTATCAACTTTGTGGAGTGTCTTACTACAAGATTCTGTCCTATATGACTTATATACATCTAAAGTTAAAAAACGAGGTAGTGATGGCCAAAATGATAGAGAAAAGTAAAATCCTCTTAACCTGTTACAAGTCATGCATGATTATTTAGGAAAATGTATAGGTGAATTTAGAACAACTTCGATGTAATGATAATTGGGACTGCTTGATAATGAGGGGGCATAGTTGATAATGTTGGTGTTAATTTTTCCACAAACAATAATTTTCATGATTTTGTAATAGAGCACACAAGAACAATTATGTCATATTACATATATCCATTATCTTGATAATTATACGAGCATCGACTTCCAAAAACGATGAGCCACCTCAAGATGAGTATGCCTGCTCTATTACATAGTTGTCCTTATATTCTCTATTATCTTATCTTAATCTTATGCTTCTCTTTTTTGAATTTCACAGCTTGCTATAGAGGTTATATATATTGCAACCATAAACTTTGTCTATTCCCTTCTCCTGTACTCTATGATCGGATTCGAGTGGACAGTTGGCAAGTTTTTCTACTTCTACTACTTCGTATTCATGTGCTTTGCCTATTACACCGTCTATGGGATGATGCTTGTTTCATTAACACCACGCCATGAAATTTCTGCTATTTTGATGACATTCTTCGTTACCTTGTGGAATCTGTTTGCTGGTTTCCTTCTTCCTAGACCGGTAAGTAAACTTTTCGTTAAATGTTCTATTCGTCAAAAAACTTGATCACTCACTTAATTTCTAAATAACGTGACCCTTATCATAGCAATACCTCCACAGTTATTACTTCCATTCCCGTTTCATTCCATAACTTGAACCAAACATGCGCGAAATTTGTAAAAGGCATATTACTAGATCTTTTTGTCATATTTTTCCTTCTTAAATCTTGATTTGTGCAGCAAATTCCTATATGGTGGAGGTGGTACTATTGGGCTTCTCCTGTTGCATGGACAATGTATGGTTTAGTGAGTTCACAAATAGGTGACAAGAACTCTCCAATTGAGGTTGTTGGAGCTGGCAATGTACCTTTGAAGATTTACCTCAAACAACTCTTGGGTTATGACTATGATTTCTTGCCTTTTGTTGCTATAGCCCATCTTGCTTGGGTCCTCTTCTTCTTCATCGTTTTCGCCTACAGCATCAAGTTTCTCAACTTCCAGAAAAGATGATCAAATTCAAGAACAGGGGAAAATTGTGTAGTTTTTATTCAGAGATAAAAGATGTATCAAAATTGATTATTCTTTAGTTAGCACGATACTGAAATGTGTACAAAATTGTAGCAAGATACATTCTTTTACTAAGTTTATCCCATATTCCAATTTTAAGTCAACCTTTATCCCATATTCCAATTTTAAGTCAACCTTTATCCCATATTCCAATTTTATGAATATGACCATTTATATTACCCATATATATCTATTATCATAGGATTAGCCAATGTAGAATAATATTCCATCTTGCAAATGATATGTACTAAAGTTTTTATATTTTCACGAATTCTTATATGAACTTTAAGATATACTATATGTATAATATCTCTAAAAGAAAACCTATAAAAATACTTGTAATCTTAAATTTATTTAATGCAATGCAACATTCCAACCATTAAATTCATTATAAAAAATTTAATAATAAAAAATAGATTATTAAACATCGTTAGGTCCAACCCAGTTATTTCAGGTTTTGGACCAGACAGGACCTAAAACCTGAAATCTCAAAATTTTACAAACTGAAGACCGGGCTTGAATTTTCGTTCCGGTCCGGTCCGAATCCAAGTCTGGTGCATAGGTACAAAGCATTGTGAGAGCTAATCTGTCTAAAGGAACAAAGAAATTATGAACCATTCCTTGTTCTAATGAACGAACTTTCACCTCTTTCACCAACCCAATTTCCACCAAACTAAGATCTCTATTGTATAAAGGAAGAGAAGGAGTACAACAAAAATTAACATTATCATAATTCTTCAAATCCTAATTAATAGGCATAACTCATCCTCTATAATTAAGTGCTTTTACAATTAAAGAAAAAACAAGAACAAATCATCGGTTCTCCCTCTTCTTCTTTGCATAATCTTCTTTATTATCTCGTTTTTGATAAATGTCTTTATGCATGATTTTATGTACTTTCACTTACATCGTGAGCATTCTAAACTAGTATTAATAGGATGTAACATCCCGCTAATCAACATCGTTATCCCTAACACTCAATTGAAATTGACATGCAAATTTGAAAAAGATTTTTGATAAACGAACATATTAGAGTATATATTGTATTTATGTTAATGATAGTATTTTGATAACTTGCCTTGTATAGTTTTGGTAAGTATTCTAGGTTGTAAGCCTATATATTGTCTTTACTAATGCAAACCCTAATCAAGGGAATTAACCATCTTTTACGGTAATCAGAGCAAGGCTACTCTTCTCTCCCTCTTCCTGACGACTCCTGCTACGGCAATCCCCCTCCTGTTTTCTTTTTTTCTGGCTTCTTACTTCGTCAGCCATGGCTGCGGATGCATCCAAGGAGTCTGCCACCTCAAAAGGCCTTCATCCCGTGTATACTGTGGGCAATATTCTCCACAAGGTCCGAGTTTTAGATGGGACAAAGGTCACGTATTCGTCATGGGTCAAGTTGTTCAAACTCCATGCTCCCGGATACAAAGTCTTGCATCACATCGATGGCACACCATCACCCAAAACCACGGACCCCGATTATGAATCGTGGCGTGAAATTGATTCTCATGTTCTACAATGGATATATGGCTCACTTTCCGATGACCTTTGCGTAAGGATTCTTGAAACCGGCACCACGGCTTACAAGGCGTGGACGAAACTTCAAAATCTCTTCCTTAACAATAAGGGCTCGAGGAGTGCTATATTAGAACATGAGTTTAATAATCGCAAACTTGACTCAATGCCATCACTTGATGATTATTGTCATCGCCTTAAAGATTTGGCCGATCAATTGTCGGATGTCGATAGCCCGATTTCTCAACAAAGGTTGGTGCTTCAATTGGTCCGCGGCTTGCCGGCAGAATTTGATAATGTTGCTTCGTTCATTAATCAGCAAATCCCCACTTTTGAAACTGCCCGCAGTATGCTGCAACTAGAGCAGCAGCGTAAGGCCTTACGCGATGACATTGCGCCCTCTCCGGTTGCTATGGTTGCCCCGTCTTCCCCCCATCAGAGTCAGCGGGCTGGACAGACCCTCAACGTGGTTCACAGCAGCAACCACGCACTAATCACCGCAATCAACGCTGCAATAATCATGGCCAGCAGCATCATCGTCAAAATCAGCAAGCTCGCGCGCCTACAGCAGCACCCGCAAGCCGCCCTACAGCACCTGCTGGTCCAGCGCAGGCATATTACCCTCCTTGGGGTCCCTCGCCATATTATTGGGGACCACCACCGTGCCCTTATCCTACGCGCAGTGGTTAGGCCAACCAATGACAGCCTCTCCCTCCTTCTTGGCGTGGCCATTCATCACATCCACCATCAAATCAGCCCCGTACTTATGGTCAGGCTCACTTAACTGACTTTGATGCACTTGAGCCCACAGATATTGGTGCGGCCTTCCAGACTATGTCATTGCAACAACAGGATGATTCTTGGTATATGGATACAGGCGCTTCCTCTCATTTAACTGCGGATCCAGGTACTATTATCCATTCGTCTAATTTGAGTAATATTCGTTCTATTTATGTTGGCAATGGTAATTCTATTCCAGTTATGAGCTCCGAAACTTCCCACATCCCAACCTCCACTCGTCCCCTTGCCCTTCAAAATGTGCTTTACACTCCTCAAATTATAAAAAATCTCATTTCTGTCCGTTAATTCACTAAGGATAATCATGTGTCTGTTGAATTTGACCCTAATGGTTTTTCTGTAAAGGACCTTCAGAGTGGGACTACTATTATGAGGAACAACAGTAATGAGGACCTTTACCCTGTCTCGTTATCATCTTCCGCCTCTTCACATCCTTCTGTCTACCTTACTCATTCATCTTATGATTTGTGGCATGATCGTCTAGGCCATCCCGGACCGAATGTCATGGACTATCTTAGAGTTAATTTATGCATTAAATGTAATAAAGGACATGGATCCTCATTATGTAATTCATGTCAAATTAGTAAACACAAACGACCTCCTTTTTATGATTCTACTTCCGCTACTATTGCTCCTTTTGATATTATTCATAGTGATCTTTGGACTTCGCCTCTATTAAGCAAAAGTGGTTATAAGTATTATCTTGTACTTATTGATGATTATACTTATTACGTATGGGTGTATCCCCTCAAATATAAATCTGAAGTGTTTGCTAAATTCCTCCAGTTTAGTGCATATGTTCGTACCCAATTCAATCTTCCTATTAAATCATTTCAATGTGATATGGGTCGTGAATTAGACAATATTCCCTTTCATAAGTTTGCTGTGACTAATGGTCTTATTTTTCGATTCTCGTGTCCTCAAACTTTTTCTCAAAATGGTAAAGCCGAAAGAATGATTCGACGCCTTAATGAAATCGTGCTTTCCCTTCTCTATCACGCCTCTCTCCCTCCCTCCTTTTGGATTGAGGCTCTCCATACCGCTGCCTATCTCCACAATATTCTTCCCGTAAAGTCCCTCCACTTCCGCTCCCCTACCTCTCTCGTCAATCATAAGCATCCCTCCTACGACCATCTTCGTGTTTTTGGATGCTTATGCTACCCTAATCACTCTTCCAAACGTCATCACAAACTTGCCCCTCGCTCCACTAGATGTGTCTTCTTAGGATACCCCTCTAACTATCGAGGTTACCGTTGTCTTGATCTCTCCACGGGCAAAGTAATCCTATCTCGTCATGTCACATTTGATGAAAACGTCTTTCCCTTTCATGATACGCCATCGTCTCCCCATTCTACCTCCGCTTATCACTTCCTGGACCCTGACTTCACTCCCTCGTTTCCCCTCACTCACTCTAACACATTCTATCCTCCTCCTCCGGCCCCCATTCCCCACGTTCCTCCTCATCCCACTCCTTTGTCCATTACCACTCCGCCCATATTCACTCCTCCTCCTCCCACTCCCACTGAGCCCACTCCCACTGATCCCAATACCTCCTCATCTCACACTCCTATTTTGCCAATCCCAACTATCCTCCAAGCCCCTTCTCCTACACCTACCACTGCACAGCCCACTTCACCTGCCCCTCCCATCACTCGCCCCATCATTCATTACACACGCAGGCCCAAACCTCCACAACTCACCCCCTTCTTTCCACAACCCTCCCCGAGTCCCTTCACCACACCCCACACCTTCCCCACTCTCCACTACCCCTACACCACCTCCCCTTCCACCACATGTCCCACGTCATCGACCACCACCATCTCCACCATCACACCACATGACCACTCGTGCCCGCAATGACATTTATACCCCCCTCACCCGCACCATTCTACTTGTCACCGCCCCTGCATCTCTTTCCCCCCTACCCAAATCACACCTCTCTCCCTCCGTGACTCTAACTGGAATAAAGCCATGCAGGACGAATATCGTGCTCTTATTGATAATCATACGTGGGACTTGGTTCCGCGGCCACCTGGTGCACATATTATTCGGAGTATGTGGTTGTATCGTCATAAATTTAACTCTGATGGCTCTTTGGCTCGCTATAAAGCCCGGCTGGTTGGCAATGGCAAGAATCAGCAGGTTGGGCTAAATTGTGATGAGACTTTCAGTCCAGTTGTAAAACCGACCACCATTCTACTGTGCTTGAACTTGTTGTATCTCGCTATTGGCCTATCCATCAGTTGGATGTCAAGAATGCTTTTCTGCATGGTGATTTGAAAGAAACTGTGTATATGCATCAGCCCCCTGGCTTTGTTGATCCCTCTATGCCTCATAATGTGTGTCAACTCCGCAAATCTCTTTATGGTCTTAAGCAAGCACCTCATGCTTAGTATCAGCGGTTTACTAATTTTGTCTTATCACAGGGATTTCGCAGCAGTGTTTGTGATACTTCACTTTTCATCTACAGGCATGGGCCTGACATGGCCTACCTCTTGCTTTATGTTGATGATATCATTTTGACTGCCTCTAGCACGGCTATTCTTGATCATATTGTTGGTACACTGTCTCGTGAGTTTGCTATGACTGACCTTGGATATCTTCATCATTTTCTTGGTATTACTGCTTCTCGTACCTCTACAGGTCTTTTTCTATCTCAAGAACAGTATGCCAAAGACATATTGGCTCGTGCTTCCATGACAAGGTGCAGGCCGGTCTCCACCCCCGTTGATACCGCATCGAAACTCAGTGCCACTGATGGTCCTCCTGTAAAGGACCCTACTTTTTACCGCAACCTTGCTGGCACCCTCCAATACCTCACATTCACTCGTCCTGACGTAGCCTATGCTGTTCAGTAGATATGCCTCTTCATGCATGCACCTCGTGAGCCTCATTTTCACTTTCTCAAACGAGTGCTTCGCTATGTCAAAAGTACTCTTCAACATGGGCTTAGTATTTCTGCATCTAAGTCTCGCTCCTTCACAACTTATTCCGATGCTGATTGGGCCGGCTGCCCTGATTCACGCCGCTCTACCTCTGGATACTGTGTTTTTCTTGGTGATAACCTTGTCTCTTGGTCCTCCAAAAGACAAGCTACAGTCTCTCGTTCTAGTGCCGAGGCTGAGTATCGTGGTGTTGCGAATGTTGTGGCTGAAACCAGCTGGATTCGCAACTTGTTTCTTGAGCTTCACTTGCCCATTCGCACTGCTACTATGGTTTATTGTGATAACATCTCTGCAGTGTATCTCTCTGGCAACCCTGTTCAGCACCAACGAACAAAACATGTTAAACTTGATATCCATTTTGTTCGTGAAAAAGTTCAGGTTGGTCACATTCGTGTCTTGCATGTCCCTTCTGAGCATCAGTATGCCGACATCTTCACCAAAGGCTTGCCTCGACAGCTTTTCAATCGTTTTCAATCCAGCCTGAGCGTTTGTTCTCCTCCCGCTCCGACTGCGAGGGTGTATTAGAGTATATATATTTATGTTAGTGATAGTATTATGATAACTTGCCTTGTATAGTTTTGGTAAGTATTCTGGGTTGTAAGCCTATATATTATCTTTACTAATGCAAACCTTAATCAAGGGAATTAACCATCTTTTAGAACCTAATCAATCCATTCAAGCCAAGAAAACGTTATTGATTTCTTTTGTAGAGTTTCACACTCAAACTCACATGGACATGCATTCATTAAATCTATTTTTGATGTAACTATTCAATGTACTACTTATATAAGAAATCTTACGGTGTGCTTAAATCATAAATCAAAGCGTAATTTGCCAAAAGGGACCTTTTGTTTTTTTTTTTTGTAAGAAGGGACCTTAAAAAAAAAACTTGGCATTTAACGGCCAAAAACAAAAAAAACATTGCGAGGAGACACCTTAGCACCACTTTCCGACGTTGACTATGTTTTTCCGGCATTGACTTCTCGTGTTTGCTAATTGAGCACCCCCAACTTTAGAACTGCTCCAGCTAATTAGAAAAAAAAACCCTCCCTCTCACTTCAACTTCTTTCTTTCTCCTTTTCTCCCTTTCTCTCTCTCTCCAAAGATTGAAAACCACCATTACTGATTCTTTGCTGTTGAATATTGAAGGTCATCCAAGTATAAGGTAAACAACCCACAGACGACGAGTACCGAAAATTTAACTCCACTATGGTAAAATAATGAGAGTACAAGAACCTTGAATTATTAGGTGAATAATACAAATTGTATAAGTAAAACTCTCTGACTAGGAGTAATTAAGAGGAATAGTGGAATAATTGAGGGGATTGAATACAAGGAAGGTTGTATTGGGAAGGCTTATGTAATGGTGAATTTCTTTTTATGTTTGCGTTGTGATATCTCCCAAATGTATCGTGTGTACTGAACTCCTTGTTGTATTGAGTGTTAATGCCAAGTGAATTTACAGTACAAGCAACCTTGGAGGCCAATCATAATTGCACTAACCTTGGAGTCTATGGATATTGGATATTACATGGTACAGTGTAGAACTATTCTTCGATCTTCAACCATAAGCTTAACTTTTTGATTGAGTTGGTTCCTTAACATGATGGTATCAAGAGCGGGCTAGTGTGACCAGGAGGTCACGGGTACAGATCTCATCCACCCTCCTTTATAAGTGGAATATATAGCGCTAGGTATGAGGGAGGCGTGTGCTACATCCACACTTCAAGCCAAATGGGCTCTTGTTTGAGGGGGTGTGATAAAGTATACAACTATTCCAAGACCTTTAACTATAAGTTTAAACTTTTGGTTGAGTTGGGTTCTAGATATTACCCTTAAAGGCAAGGATCTTCAAAAGCGTTGAAAGCTAAGTACTACCTCCGTTCTTTTTTAGTTGCAATGGTTTCCTTAAACGGAATTTTCCCAAAGGTTGAAATGTTTCTTTTTCTTTCCTTATTTAGTTAAAAAAGACCCTATAAAATTACTATATTACCCTTACTAAATATAATTAACATCACTTATTAAAATATAATAATAGATTATTACCAATTAATCATCCTCATTCAACCTAATTACCCCCACCAAATTAACCTAACCCCTACCCCCACCCCCACCCCCACCCCCACCCCCAACCATTTCTCTACCATTTTCGACCTCTCCTCCCCTTCACTCAACCTTCCTCTGTAAAAACCACCGGCATCACCACTAATCACCGCCAAGGTCGGACTCAACACCACCCACAGAGGCCGAAAAAACACCACCACCAAAATTCATAGGGTGTGATAGGTTTTAGTCGTATCACCTAATCAAAAATAAACCTACGGACCTCTAACTAGGTAGTCAGTGGAAGCAGGGTCGAATCCACAGGGAGACAGAGTTTCTGAATTAATATTCAACCGATTCAGCTACTCCAGATGAAATCAGGGGAGAAATAATTAAACTAAAGAATAGACTACAGAAGACGGAATAAATCGAGGATTAAACTATGGAGTAAAAGTCTAGGGTATTAGGTCGGTCCACCATGCTTATACCAATCAAATAGGGTCAACTACTATCAAAACCTAGGTCAAGAGTCGGGGATTAGAGCCTATGTTGAGCTATGGTTAAGACTCAACGCTCATAGTTCAACATACGCCGCATGTTCACTAACGTAATCAGAACTACTGACGTGTCCTAGGCCTCTAGTCGTAAGACGGATCTGTGCAAACAACTATTAACCACAAGCAACCAACGAAACTGCGCAATAACGTTAATTACTCAATAAAGAACAAACCACATCACAATCACCCTAATCAAGCCCTAGAAATCAATAAGAGTCTAAATCACAATCATGGTATAAACATGGCTTTTCTATCTAACACCCTAGAAAGAAACTACTCAGACATGATCGAATTAACAACGACAAAACTAATATGAAACCCTAACAATTGCATCATGAACGATTAAATAAATAAACTAAGCAATTGAGAATAATAAAAGAGATTAGGGTAAGAAAGAATACCAATTAACGGAAAGCAGGAACTTTATTGAAATCGAAATAGGTTTGATCACCTCTAAATTAATCTAAAGTGTTTGAATTTAACTAAGAACAATGAAGAATAAAACTAGTCTAAAGCTAATGAAAGATGAATAAAAGATGTAAATAAAGATGTCCCTAAATAATGAGGAAAAAGGTATTTATAATACCCCTCAAGTCTAATTAAAAATAGGAAACAAAACTCGAAATCCGCGACAAATGCATCAGACCCGATCGGGCCCGAGCACAGTACCCGATCGGGCCCGAGCACAGTACCCGATCGGGTCAAACACCAAATCAGCGCAGTGTCTTCTGGGCCTTCGCGTAGCAGCAGCGTAGCATCAGAGTGATTGTTGCAGTCCACCCGATCGCACACCCGATCGGGTCGTGGATCGGGTGCACAACACACTAATATACTGGCGTCTTGTGTGGCGTAGCAGCAACAGCAACCAAAACGTAGAGGACCCGATCGGGTCGGGCGGTGGGCACCCGATCGGGTCTGGGGAGATGTTTCCTCGCCCGATCGGATCGGGCAACCCCTCGCCCAATCGGGTCCGCAACTTTCAGACCCGATCATAAATACTTCGCCCGATCGGGCCATTTCTGCCCGATTAGTGCACGGAAACCTCCTTTGACTCCTTGGCTCTCTAAACTTCACGTTTAGGGGTCTTGAGACCTCCTAAACTACCCATAAAGCTCGTGAGCCATTCTACGTGCCTCGTAACATCTCGTAAAGCCGTGGTTGCTTCCAAATGGCTCGGGAATACCGAGAAAACTCCCTAAAACCTGCAATTCAACACTAAAACACGAAACCACAACTAAATACGATAGTTAGCACAAAATAGCTCCCAAGAGCTCCAATGACGCACAAATTAGCTTGTAAATAAGGGGAGAAAACTCTATATAAATACGTGATATCAAACTCCCCCAAGCTAAACCTTTGCTTGTCCTCAAGCAAACAGCACATGAACATGGAATAGATTACCTCACCCCAAAGATAAAAACAAATCAAAGCTCAAAACATTTTCAAGACTAAGAATTGTTCAAGCAGGCATAATTCAAGTTTGGCTAATCAAATCCATCCAACCACCAATCATTCAAGCAATTTATCAAACTCAAGCGTCCACAAGGCATACAAATCCTGAAAAGGCTCTCACAAGGGTGTCACTCCTCTCTATTTTGTGGCAGGCAAAGAATATGCCCGAACACTCACCAACCCGACCATAAGTACCCTTCCCACTCACACTCTCATGTGTTTAAGAAGGTTCAATGACGCTCAACCTAGTCAAGTCGACTCAATTAGCAGAAATACTCCCTAGATTTGACAAACTGACTCGAAATCAATCAAATGAACAATGCAGACATAAGCTCAAGAGGACTTTATAGGGTTGTGACAGGCTAAAGTCGTATCACCTAATCAAAGATAATTCCTACATTCCTCTAACAATAGTAGTCAAGGGAAGCAGGGTCGAATCCACAGAGAGACGGAGTTCTAAGTTAATATTCAGCTAAAAAGCTACTTCAGACAAGATCAGATAGAAATCAGCTGAACTAATAATTAACTACTAGAAAACAATATAAAAAGGATTTTTACTCTATAAAATAAAGGTCTAGGGAATTAGTTCGGTCCACAATGCTTATACCAATCAAAGGAGCAAACAACTATCAGAACCTAGGTCGAGAATCGATAGATTAGAGCAATGTCAAGCTATGGTTAAGTCTCAACGCCCATAATTCAACATATGCAGCACGTTCACAAACATAATCAGAATTACTGGTGTGTACTAGGCCTCTAAAAGTAAGACGGATATGTGCAAACAATTATTAACCTCAAGTAATCAAAGAAACTGCACAATAACGTTAATTACTCAATAAGAACAAATCACACCATAACCTATCTCATCAAACCCTAGAAACTAATAGCAATTCAAATAATCATGGTATAAAGATGGCTTCCCTCTCTAAATCCCTAGAAATTAAACTACTCACTCATAATTAAATCAACAATAATAAATCTAATATGAAACCCTAATAATTGCATCATGAATGAATAAATAATTAAGCTAAGCAATTAAGAATAATAAAAGAGATTAGAGTAGAGAAAAATACCAATTGACAGAAAGCAAGAACTTTTATTGAAATCGAATCCAAGGTTCAATCACCTTTAATCTAATGTAAGAGTTTAACTATCAAAAGCTAACTTAAATTCTAAAAACTAATTGAATCAAAATCTCCACTAATACTCATGAATGCCACAAAATACGTCCACTACTAATTCTCCTCCTAAAGCTCAGTTAATTCCCCCCTAAATTAAATCTCCTCCCCACTATTTATACCCATGTGCCCACTAACATAAATGAAGGAAACAAAATATACTCCGTGCGCATAAAAAACTGGGCTCATAGTTATGGCCCATCTTAATTCTTTACTTAGTACGCAGCAGACAACATCGAATAAGACGCCAACCACCCGATGGGCTTCGGGCAGCAGTACCCCGATCGAGTGGGCTTCAATTTTGGCCCAAGTGTCTTTGTTGTACGCAGCAGGCAGCACTTTAAATGGAGGAGACCCGATCGGGTCGGGCACAGTATGCCCGATCGGGTCTGGTGCATTGTTGCTCGCCCGATTGGATCGGGCATGGGTTGCCCGATCGGGTCCGCGACTTTCATACCCGATGCTTAAATCTTCGCCCGATCGGGCCATTTTTGCCCGATCAGAGTACGGAAAACTCCATTTTGACTCTTTGGCTCTCAATTCTTCACGTTTAGAGGTCTTGGGACCTCCTAAACTACCCATAAAGCTCGTGAGCCATCCTACGTGCCTCGTAACATCTCGTAAAGCCGTGGTTGCTTCCAAATGGCTCGGGAATAAGGAGAAAACTCCCTAAAACCTGCAATTCAACACTAAAGCACAAAACCACAACTATATACGATAGTTAGCACAAAATAGCTCCCAAGAGCTCCAATGACGCACAAATTAGCTTGTAAATAAGGGAGAAGAGTCTATATAAATACGTGATATCAGGTTGTAATGGGGCTTAGGCGAGAGGTAGGGGATACTTTTGGGTAATGTGGTGGAAAAACCATGAAAGGGGGAGCATAAATAATTCAAACAAGGCCTAAGATGGCCTACACAACTCCCAACAATCACCATAAAACCATGTAAAGTAACCCAACTCTCATAAATCAATGAAAAGCTCATAACAAACCCAATTTCCTAGCAATGGAGCGAATATTCCTTTATGAACGTACGTGAATGAAAGAACTAGAATTCTTTTGAATTTTCATTTCATTTTTCTTTCATTTTTCTAAACTTCATTCACGCAACTCTAAACTTGCTTCTTATTCTCTCTTTCTCACTCTCAAACCACAGCAAATACACTTTTAAATTCCTCAAGAACCAAACTAAACCAACAAACCAATATCAAACTCAACCCATACAAAAGCTCCCCAAGCTAGGCTTGGAATAATATCAAGTGAAGGCCTTTGGCTCATAATAGGGGTTTAAGTAACACGAAACAAGTCATTAGGCTCAGCGGGGCTAAGGAGGATAAAAGTATATCAAAAACTCACTCTGAAGCTCAAGAATAAGACAAAAGAACGCCTCTATCACAGCACATGCTACAAGTCATCTAAAATCAGACAAGTACGAAGTCAAAGTCAAGATCAATCCACTAAAGAGGAACTAACACACAAGAAAAGACTGGATAATAATATAAATCCAATAGGCTAATATGAGAGGCCTCACAGTCTAACCAATTCAGGTATGCAGCAATTAAACATCAAATCATAGCCTCAAGATCACAAATGCCCAGCTATCCAGAAAACAGAGTCAAATCAATTTCAAATAAAACACAACAAGGGGCACAGGGAGGCAACTAAACCAGTCATGGGAACCATTTTTTTGATTTTTTCAGTATTTTTCGAAAGCAGTAAAACTATTCTAGAAAGCAGTAAAAGAGATAGGGAATACAAACAGAACTCCTCCCCCAAGCTGAACTTGGCAGAGTCCTCAATGCCAATAGGTGATAAGGACTATGCTAAGAGGAAAAACAATGTTAGTACTCTCACTCTCGCTCACAAAAAGAAGAAAAAATAAAAAAATAAAAAAATAAAAAGAAAAGGGAAAGGGAAAGAAAATAAATACGAGTTGCCTCTCGCACAGCGCTGGTTTATAAAGGTCCCGCTTTACCATGATCCGCCCTCTCTCAAATAGGAGGGGCGTGGCAGTGAGTGCCACTCTCATCAAAAATCTTTCTTCTCCAAATGTTCTTGACTATGCCTCCAGACGGTGAGGCAACCTTAGGTGGAATTGGAGCCTTCTCCACCCCTACTTCATCTAAAACCTTATCCCTGCAAAAAGATTGTTCAAGCATAGGTGCCTTAACAGTATTGGTTAGTTTAAACATCCCTTTGTCATCACCAACACTAAGAGTTAAAGACCCAGACTTGACATCAATGACAGCACCAGCAGTACACAAAAACGGCCTACCCAAGATAATAGGAATCTGGGCATCCTCATCCATATCTAACACCACAAAATCAACAGGGATATAGAATTTCCCTACCCTAACAGGAACGTCCTCTAAAACACCGAGAGGGTATTTTATAGAACGATCCGCCATCTGTAAAGTGATTTGTGTGCATTTAAGGGCGCCCATGTTCAGTTTCTTATAAACAGACAATGGCATAACAGAAACAAAAGCACCTAAATCACACAAAGCCTTATCAATAAAAATAGGTCCAAGATGGCAGGGTATAGAAAAACTACCAGGATCTTTTAACTTTGGTGGGGTTTTATTTTGAATAAAAGCACTACACTCTTCAGTAAGAGCGACACGTTCTACCCCACCAAAGTCTCTTTTCTTAGTAATCATGTCTTTCAGAAATTTGGCATAAACAGGCACTTGGGTAATTAAGTCTGTAAATGGAATCGTTACCTCAAGGTTCTTGACCATAGCCAAGAACTTACCAAACTGCTGATCGACCTTGGACTGTTGCATCCTGTGAGGAAAAGGTAGCCTTGGTGTAAAAGGCGTTTCAGAAACCTTCTCCTTTTTCTGCCCTGTCTGTTCAGCTTCTGCAGACAAATCGACTTCAGACGTCGAATTTTTCCTTTTTCCTTCCTCTACCACCTTCTTCTTCCCTGCAGTCGGGGTAACCTCATCAATGGGCACTGGAGGGGCATCATATGCAATGCCACTACGAAGAGTGATGGCATTCACATGTTCTCTCTGAACGGGTTGCCCTGGCAATTGTCCCTGCTGTCTCTGTGCATTAGTTTCTACCAACTGAGCAACTTGAGCCTCGAGAAGTTTGATATGCTTCTCTTGGTTCCTCCGTGCTTCCTCTTGGGCCCTCCGTGCTTCCTCATTTGCCTTTTGCATAGACAATATCAATTTCATCAGTTCAGAATTGCTAGGCTCTTGTGGGTTGTTGTTTTGTGGAGGTGGGGTGTGGAAATTTTGTGGAGTTTGGAAGTTATTGGGATGATGGGAGTTTTGTGGTGGTGGTATTTGGAAATTTTATGGGGTTTGATGGTATGAGGGTTTAGGATAGCTTTGAGGAGGTGGAGGTTGATAGTTTTGTGGATTTTGGTAGTTATGTGGAGGGGGGAAGGTTTGTGGCCTTTGTTGAAAGGCGTTTGCCTGCTCCATCTGAAATTGACTGAACTGACAGTCATGCCCAAAGTGACCCTGAACACCACATACCTCGCAGTAAGATGAGGTGATGGGTGCTACGGCAGACATAGCATTGATGCTCATAGGCGGAGGTGTCGAACTAGAAGACTTCATTAGCTGCTGAGTCAGTTGCGCCATCTGAGATGTAAGCAATGAAATAGCGTCAACCTCAAGTACCTTCTTAGTCAAACTCCTAGATGATGAATGGTCATTGGCTGCAAGATTTGATATGAATTCATAACCCTCATCAACTGCCTTGTCTAAAAACACTCCTCCTGCAGACGAATCAACAATACACTTCGTCTGAGGCTGCAGACCATTGTAGAATGTCTGCGTCAAGAACCATTTGTCCATATTGTGGTGTGGACAATCTCTCTGTAGATCTTTAAACCTAGCCCACGCTTCCCTTAATGTTTCATCAGGCTCTTGGGAAAACGTGGCCAGTTTATTTCTGATTTCTGCTGTTTTAGTGGGTGGGTAATACTCTCTCAGAAATGCAGCAGAAATCTCACTCCGTTCGGTTTCCTTCACATCATTCAACCATTTCTGGGCTCTATCTCTCAGTGAAAACTCGAACAACATGACCTTGAGTTGATCTGGAGTGACGCCGGCATGTTTAACGGTTCGACAAAGTTGTTGAAACCGTTGCAGATGATTTGCCGGATCTTCAGTAGGATGCCCACCAAACTGATTTTGCTGGACCATGCTGATGAGTCCAGGCTTGATTTCGAAATTTGCTGCGGCAATGGTGGGCATAGTAGGTCCAGTGGAGAGACCATCTGGGTTGGGCACCCCATATGTCTTCAGTGACTTTGACATGACTGAACTCAAGGTGTCTGTTCCAGAGGTATTCAGCTGAACAGACTGCTTTTCTTTCTGCTTTATCTTTCGGATCCGCCTGATTGTCCTAGTAAGATCGGGGTCCGCTGGAATGGGGGAACCGTTTCTTTGGGACCTGGGCATACAAAAGAAACAAAAAGCAGCAGTAAAACGTACCTCGATTGAAACAATGAAGTTCCAATGAGGTACAGAGAAGTAGACCAAATAATCAAATAATAACTTAGAAAACTAGCCGTCTCCCCGGCAACGGCGACAAAATTTGATAGGTTTTAGTCGTATCGCCTAATCAAAAATAAACCTACGGACCTCTAACTAGGTAGTCAGTGGAAGCAGGGTCGAATCCACAGGGAGACAGAGTTTCTAAATTAATATTCAACCGATTCAGCTACTCCAGATGAAATCAGGGGAGAAATAATTAAACTAAAGAATAGACTACAGAAGACGGAATAAATCGAGGATTAAACTATGGAGTAAAAGTCTAGGGTATTAGGTCGGTCCACCATGCTTATACCAATCAAATAGGGTCAACTACTATCAAAACCTAGGTCAAGAGTCGGGGATTAGAGCCTATGTTAAGCTATGGTTAAGATTCAACGCTCATAGTTCAACATACGCCGCATGTTCACTAACGTAATCAGAACTACTGACGTGTCCTAGGCCTCTAGTCGTAAGACGGATCTGTGCAAACAACTATTAACCACAAGCAACCAACGAAACTGCGCAATAACGTTAATTACTCAATAAAGAACAAACCACATCACAATCACCCTAATCAAGCCCTAGAAATCAATAAGAGTCTAAATCACAATCATGGTATAAACATGGCTTTTCTATCTAACACCCTAGAAAGAAACTACTCAGACATGATCGAATTAACAACGACAAAACTAATATGAAACCCTAACAATTGCATCATGAACGATTAAATAAATAAACTAAGCAATTGAGAATAATAAAAGAGATTAGGGTAAGAAAGAATACCAATTAACGGAAAGCAGGAACTTTATTGAAATCGAAATAGGTTTGATCACCTCTAAATTAATCTAAAGTGTTTGAATTTAACTAAGAACAATGAAGAATAAAACTAGTCTAAAGCTAATGAAAGATGAATAAAAGATGTAAATAAAGATGTCCCTAAATAATGAGGAAAAAGGTATTTATAATACCCCTCAAGTCTAATTAAAAATAGGAAACAAAACTCGAAATCCGCGACAAATGCATCAGACCCGATCGGGCCCGAGCACAGTACCCGATCGGGCCCGAGCACAGTACCCGATCGGGTCAAACACCAAATCAGCGCAGTGTCTTCTGGGCCTTCGCGTAGCAGCAGCGTAGCATCAGAGTGATTGTTGCAGTCCACCCGATCGCACACCCGATCGGGTCGTGGATCGGGTGCACAACACACTAATATACTGGCGTCTTGTGTGGCGTAGCAGCAACAGCAACCAAAACGTAGAGGACCCGATCGGGTCGGGCGGTGGGCACCCGATCGGGTCTGGGGAGATGTTTCCTCGCCCGATCGGATCGGGCAACCCTCGCCCAATCGGGTCCGCAACTTTCAGACCCGATCATAAATACTTCGCCCGATCGGGCCATTTCTGCCCGATTAGTGCACGGAAACCTCCTTTGACTCCTTGGCTCTCTAAACTTCACGTTTAGGGGTCTTGAGACCTCCTAAACTACCCATAAAGCTCGTGAGCCATTCTACGTGCCTCGTAACATCTCGTAAAGCCGTGGTTGCTTCCAAATGGCTCGGGAATACCGAGAAAACTCCCTAAAACCTGCAATTCAACACTAAAACACGAAACCACAACTAAATACGATAGTTAGCACAAAATAGCTCCCAAGAGCTCCAATGACGCACAAATTAGCTTGTAAATAAGGGAGAAAACTCTATATAAATACGTGATATCAGGGTGAAACATCAAAATGTTAGTGAAGTATGCAATTGGAATAACTCAAAATTTTCAAGTAACTTGTTTAAAAAAATCAAAAATATGTCAAAATGTTAGTGAAGTTATGCAATTGGAATAACTCAAAATTTTCAAGTAACTTGTTTAAAAAAATCAAAAATATGTTATTACGCCATAGAACAAACAACAAAATATATAATAAAAACAACAAAAAGCTATATTGCTTATTAATCTAGCATAATTATTAACTCAAAATTTAGGGTAATGAATATTAATTTAGCCCTTGATTATCTTCTTTTGACAAAATTAACCATTCTCAAGAGCTAAAGAACCAATTAATAAATTTCAAATATGGGTCTAATGTTATGTGTAGACAATGAGAACAAGAGGAAACCGGATATTCACCACTCCAAGGCACGGAAACTACGCTTTCCTATTAGTTTTATTTCGCCCCTCTAGGATCAGCGGGTTTACACGAAATAACTAATGAGATACAATGGAGTAACAATTCACTTCTATGATCTTAGAAGTGAATCCTTAAGAACTTGTGTTTGATGTGTTTATGAAGAACACTTAAGAAAGTTAATCAGAAATTCTTAAGCAAACAATGTTGGTTGTGTCAAGGATGGAGTTCACCTCCTCCTTTTATAGTCACATATGCAAGGGCCCTCATTAAGGACCTTTAATAGGCTCCTTAATAAGGTCCTTAATTCAGAGAATAAAGCTAGCCATTAACCATGTAATAACCATGCATAACCGAGCAAAAACGCTTCAACGGATATAAACGGACAAATCGTGAAATGAAGCGTCACAGAGCAGTGCCCAGTCGCGACTCGCGACCACGGGTCGCGGCCCGCGAGCTGGCCTGCTCCCTCTTTTCTCTTGTTTTCCGGAATGAAATCCTACAACTCCTTTTAATTCCCCCATATATGATTTATCCAAACCCATTACCCTTACAAATGTTCCAACATCTAAGTCCCTAGATGCACATGCACAGGGTCGTCTTGTAGGAAGAGGGGGCCTATGCGAAACTAAGAGCACCATTAATGGGTGAATTGAGAAATTCTCACTTAGATTGAGAGTTTTTTGAGATTTATAAAAACTTGTTAATGGGTTATGTGAGAATTCGCAAGACTTGAGAATTTCTCAAAACTCTAGGTGCACCCAGATTAATCTGAGAAAAGTCAATTCAGTTGAGTTGGCAAAAGTGGAGAAAGAAAGAAAAATATGAAACGCAGCTCGGCAGAGAGAGTGAAATGTCGTTTGAAGATAGGAAGGCTAAAACAAACAATGCTGCCAGGTGGGTCTGATGCGCGTCAAGCCACCTGGCGCCTTCCCATTGGACTGACAGATTATTTTTAGTTTGTGGATAATATATTTCCTCTGTTAATATCTTCAAACTAAAAATAAAAAAAATTACCAAAATTCATGATTTTTTATCCTATATAAATTGACAATCTCAATTGATTGTGATTTTCATAAATTTGCTAAATTAATTATCTATTGAGTTTTTTTCCTTTAACATTCCAAACAATAAAACATATTCAAAACTATAATTATGGAATTTTGAAATCCTAATCATCCTACTAATTTCAAGCCTAAGCGTAGAAGTAAGAAAAATAGCTCTCAAAATCCACAAAATACTCCTCAAAATCATCCTCAAAACCCACAATATTTCCCACGAAATCAACAAAATATGGGAATAAGTTTATATTTATTACTGAAATTAAATTTTAAATTATATTAATTAACAATAATCACCTTAATAATACAATTTACTAATAAAGAATTATAATAAATTAATATATAGTATAGTATTGAAATTGAGTGAAGAGAGAGAGAAAAGTGGTAGGGTAACAGGCAAAAGTAGGAGAGAGAAAATAATTGAGAGTTTTTAAAAAATTACTGTTATGAAGTGGAAAAAATTCTCAATTGGGTAATGTGGAGGAGAGAGAAATGAGGAAAGAGAAGATTGAGAATTTTTTGGCTCAACATTAAGGATGCTCTAAAGACTATACTCCTATAAGATTGCAATAAAATTGTATTTTAATATCTTATTAAAAATTTCATTTACTTCCTCCGTTTGAAAATAGAGGCAACATTGTCTATTTTTGGGCGTTTTAAAATAGATACAACACTCTTATTTTTTTCCTTATTTAGTAACTTTTGATATATGCTTTTACCATTTTACACTAAATATAGTCCTAATAATTTGATTAAAGATAACAAAATCTAACATAAAACTAATGATTCCCACCAATTTATCTCACCTCTCAACTACCCCAATTAAATTCCCACTCATATTCATCTAACCTAGGGTTCTTGATCGTCATTCATAACTGCTCATCTCTTCATCTCCCTCATCTCTCTTCATCTCTCTCGTCTCTCTTCATCTCCCTCATTTTTCCAGATCTACTCTCTCTCTCCTCATCTTTGAAATCTTCATATCTACTCTCTCTCCTCATCTTCGTTTTCTTCAGATCTACTTTCTCTCCTCATTTTCGTTTTCTCTCTGTTCTTTCAATTAATCAAAACCCTAAATCTGAAATGGGTTTGGGTATCGATTTGAGTCCTTTAGTTGATGCACACTTTGCAACTTCGGATGATGAAGAGGCGATGTTCATCGATGACATCATGAAATCTATTGAACATGGATCTCTTTGGCCCCATAGGCTTTACGAATCAGGGGCTGCTGAGAAGTGTATGGGTTCGAATGGATGTAGATCTTTGGGTGCAGTTCTTGATGCAATCAAGGACATGAAGGAACCTTGATTTCCTGATGATTTATCAATTGAGTCCTCATCTGAAGAAGATGGTCAAAGTGTGAAAGATTTTTACCATCATCATTATTGCAGGAAGAAGGAAGTGATAGATTTGGTGAGTTCGGATGAAGAAATAAAAGAAAAAGTGGAATTGAAAACTCCTATGAAACCCCCATTACCTGTCGCTACAAACCTTAGTTCAGATCGGGTTATTGTTTGTGGTCTTCCTTGTATGAAATCTAAAATAACTTACTATTCATATTTCCGAAAAAGAAAGGCCAAGGTGGGTGGTTTTAGGGAAAGTGGTGGAAGTGGGAAAAATCCAACCTGAGATCTAATGCAAAGAGAAGGGGGATAATGATTGGTGGTGGTGAAGCTATGAAAAAGGCTTGTAAGGGAGGTTTGATTATTGTCCCTTTATTATCTTTATTTTATTCGATTTATTTGCATCTCAATATTTTGTGTTGGATTTTGAATCTGTTGGCTTGTGATTGTTTTGGAATTATGCAAGCTTTTGAGTCCTATCTCCTGGCTTATGATGGAAAATTATGCAAGCTTATGAGTCCCTTTTTCCGTTGGATAATGTAGGGAAAATAATGGTGATGGTTTTTATGCGGCTGTTGGTTATGTTGGTTCATTTGTTTCCGTTGGATTATGTTGGGAAGATTATGGTTATGGTATTTATGCTTATATTGGTTATGCAGGTTCATTTCTTTCTGTTGGATTATGTTGGGAAGATTATGGTTATAGTTTTTATGCTTCCGTTGGTTCTATTGATTATTTTAATTATGATTATGTTGCTTTCTGTTGGATTATGTTGGCAAGCTTTTAAACCCTTATGATTCTGTTGGATTATATTGGATTATGCAAGCTTCATCTTGAAATCTAATACATTATGATTATGTTGTTGCAAGATGTTGGACATATTGGTTGGATGCTTGTGTTGTTGGAAGTTGTTGGATGTTTTGGTTGATTATGGTTTCTGTTGAGCTTGACTTAGAGTTTAAGGGTGATGTCAATTTGATGAATGATTAGTTATGAATAATGAATGCACTTTTTTTATTCCTTGGTTTGTTGTTGTTCAACATTGAGCCCCCATCTTTTTAATCACTCCCTAATCTATATGATGAAGGACCCACCAATAACTCGAAGGGAGTCAATAATTTGCTCGGCATTGTCCCTTGAGGTGTGAATGACTTGCTCCCCTTCACGAGTTAAAAGTTTCCCTGATGGATTATAAAAGGTCAAATGATGTGTTAACATGTTTGATTGTGAATGTGGTTCTATGCTATCTCATACATGCCTCAGTCCCTTAAGTTTTACAGAAAAAATGAAATGATGTTAATAAGTAACATAACTAAAAATAGATTAAGCTTAGTGATTCATACAAACTGCATTTACAAACCTACATTTCTTCACTATATCTAGAAATATGCATTAAAAGCTTAGGTTTGATTTGCAGTTCAACAAAAAGTTCCTACTAATGTGCTAACTATGTATTTTCCAAAAAAAAAGCCTCTTTCAAACAATACTTCTTCATAACCTTCAGTTGCTTTCCGAATACTGAATTCATCCAATTCACTCTTCATCCAAAAAATTATTTTCTTCCAAACAAACTGATTTCATCCCAAAAATTGCAAACTAAGCATACACTTCACTCTTCCTTAAATACTCTTCCTTGATCAAATTGAACATTTTTGGGGAGAATACCCAACCTTTCCAATCTTGTTTTTCCATGATGAGCGTTCTTGTAATTGTTACCTTCCATCACCTTAAGAATCTCAACCATAACTCACTGTATTTGTAACCATGTGTATTTCTAAATATTAGGATCAAATTTGTCATATGTATCTTACACATTTTCAATGAGCTCATCTATGTTTTTAGGAAATGTCTGATTTATTAAAGCTTGAATGGCTCTAAAAAATCCTAAATCAAGAACATTTAAATCAGGGGACTGAGGTGGATGTTGAATGAGCTTGATATTGAACCCATTTTGAGTGGTTGTTGCTTTGAATGCCTCATCATTTCCTTATATGTGAGGCCTTGCATTGTCCTGTTGGATGAATATTTTCTTGGACATACCAGCAGGCCATTTACTCATTGTAGATGGGATCACATGTTGTATGATCATGTCCTTGATGACCTTTTGATTGATTTTTTCAACAACCTTGGTTTCTTTAGTGCCCTTTAGTCTGTTTTTGCTTTTGTTTTTTGCTGCCACCTTCTCTATAAAGGGAAAGATTCCAAACTTTCCATCATGAATCAGATTACCTTCAGTATCATAAATTTGTTTTGATGTCACCCCCATAAACATGACTTTGATCTTGAATTTATTTGATTGGCAACACCTATATGGATCATCTTCCCTTGGCAATAAAATCTCCTTGTATCTGGGTTCAAGTAGAACCATTTCTCATCAATGTGGATTATTTCTCCATGTCTATAAATTGTGCTTGTTCAGTGGGTGTGCCAGGATGATGTGGAATAGAACCCAATTCATTCCCTCCAATTTGTGAGTTTCTGTCAAACTTGGATGATTACTACTTGTATGGTTCTCAACTTGGCCTTTTTAAGCAGTCTGTAAACTGCTGAAGGAGACACTTTCAATGCCCCTACAAAGCATCTAAATGAAGTGCATAAATTTAGGGGCATTGATTGGAGAAACTCCTCGGTATATTCCTTTGGTCTCCTCCCCACAATTTCCTTTTTCCTTGATCTGACATCAATGACATCACACTTACCTCTCTGTTTGCGTGCTCTATGCCATAATCTCTCTATTGTGTATCTTGAAACACCATACTTCTTTGTTGTCTTCTTCATAGCACCATATGGTAATGCTCCCTTCTTTACGATGGCTAACAATTCATCTATAGCTTGCCTTCGGTGGTCATGTTCATCTCTGGTTTAATTCGTTTGTTTTGTTGTACTGTATCAGATTCTGGTTCAGAGGAGATTCGAGTGTCGAAATTGGGCACCATCTCTTGCAGTACTTGTAGATAGTACTCATCCCAGTCTCTTCAACAACAACATAATTGTAGATTTCTTGTGCTGCTTCCATTTTGTCCAGATACAGCAATTTATTATGACCTTAGCAACACTAAAGTGTTTGGTGGGTATTTAAAGTGTCGTGTGTGCAGTGAATTTGTTTTTGAAGAATTTTCTCTACCCTATGTAAGCATGAAGGTTGGTAGAAAATTGAAACTGATTTTTTGGGAATGTATGTAACCCTTAAATAGGGAAAACTTTGTTTGGGTGAAAATGTAACTATGCTAAAGGTACTTTTGAATTTTGGAGGGAATCCAAAAAAATTTTGTAAAGCTGGAATGAATTTGCTAAATGTTAAATACTTTGGTATGAATGTGGATGTAAAGGTGTTTGTTTGTCTTTAGATGTACTTGCAAAAATTGGAGGGGAAAAATTACCCCCCTTTCTACCCCAAAACTAGCGGTCCATTAAAAGTGGCCCCAACATTTTTTTTCCCTCCACTTTATACTACTTAAACATGTTTAGAAAATTTTGCCAATGAGTCCGTTTGAACAACAATGTTGCATCTAATTCATAATAGATGAAGTATATTTTTTGTCCTCGACATAACAAAACCTTTCGAATTATGGAGTATATATGTGTTTTAATAGAATGAAATAGTGTTATTTGTAGAATTTTCCATATATAAGTTTCTCTTTGTTAAATTCTTAAGTTATATGTACCATTTGGCCTATTTATAACAATTAAAAAGTGGTGAGGTACGAAACAAAAACATATGAAGAGAAAGGTACTAAAAGGAAATTCCAATACAAACATATACTTCTAGTGATAAAATTTGTATAATAAGTCTGATATTATAATTTTAAATAGAGTTTTTCCCCTTTGGTTTTCAAGTTAAATCGTGCATAATTGGTGCTTTTAGGAGCTATTTTGTGCTAACTTTCTTATATAATTGTGGTTTTGCTATTTTATGCTAAATTGCATGTTTTAGGGAATTTTCCTCCTATGATATGCTATATTGAGGAAACCGCATCTATAGGAGTTGTTACAAGGCACATACGAGTCTTACGAGGCATGTTTGATGCTTTGGGAGGTCCCCGAGACCTCTAAACTTGAAGATCGAACTCGAAAGGCCAAAAATTGAAGAAACCAACACTTGCCTGAAGGCATTGGGTCGGTCAGCCTGATCGGGCGTGAATGGCGAGTGCATCGTGCAGGTAGCCCAAAGGCATCGGGTCACTCAGCCTGATCGGGCCGATTTCTATATTCTAGCCTCTGTGGTATCGGGCCTAATCGAGTGGGGCCAATTTTTGTCCTGTTGCTGTTTTTGCGGGATTTAGAGAAGAATTGGTTTTGGCTTGAATTAGGCCCGATCAGGTGGGCCAAGACCCGATCAGGCGGGCGGCTCGAAGGGGAATTTTCTCTTTATTTACAATTATTTTAAATCATTTTTATTAGGTTATTATATACTTAAACTTCATTATTTGTCAAGGATCTTAATTTCCAGCATTCAATAGTTTAGTTTTAAACACTTTTTAGAGAAGAAACTTTCGTTTAACTTTCAAAGGCGATCGAACCCTTGATTTGCTTCAATATAGTTCTTTAATTTCTGTCAATTGATATTGTTCTTAATTCTTATTATCTTCTTTAATATTTAATTGTTTCGTTTAGTTATTTAATTGTTCATGATGCACATTATTGATTTTTATATTAAATCCATTGTTGTTCGTTCAATCATGAGTGATCAATCGTCTTTCTAGAATTTTAGGGAGGAAAGCCATGTTTATACCATGATTGTTATTTGAATTACTATTAGTTCTAGGTTATGATTAGGGCAATTATAGTGTGAATTTATTCTTGAATATGTGGTTTATGTTATTGCGTAGTTTCATGAATTACGTCTGCCAACTTGGGTATGATCTGATCATAGGCTTACTTTTAGAGGCTTAGAACATAATATTGATTCTGATTATGTGGGCGATCATACCACATATGCTGAATTGAGAGCGTTATGACCCGATCGTAGGCTTAGCATTGACTCTGATTGCTTGACTCTAGACCTAGGTATTATTAGTTATTCGACCCTTTTGATTGGTATAAGCACGGTGAATCGAACTAATATCCTAGTCTTTTAATTCATAGTTAAATCTTCAGTTAAATCTTGTTTTTATTAGTTTCATTAGTAGTTCACTTTTTCTTCCTTGGTTTTGTCTGAAGTAGCTGTTTAATTGAATATTAACTCTGAAAACCTGTCTCCATGTGGATTTGACCAATACTTGCAAGGCTCTACTAACAACAGACACCGTGCACTTGCTTTATTACATTTAAAACACACCAAGTTTTTGACGTTATTGCGGGAGATGGCTAGTTTTCACAGTTTTTAAAGGTTCCTTGAAATGCATATGAGAATATTTTTCCAAAAGAAACAATTGCTTTTGGAAAAGTGGGTGGCAATGAGATTCGAAATCAGTTGTCCAGGTTCATCATTTGCACGTTGCACCAACCGAAACCAAGCAGCCTCGTTTATGACTTATGTCCGACAATTAATTATGAACATTATACTTGATATGGGGCTCTATATACCCCACTGGGCCTAATATGGGAGGTCACCCTACACATGGCTTTAGCGGGGCTCGCATTGCATATGTATCAAAGTACTTTGTGTGGATGGACCAAAGGAATATGGGAGAGGTATCAAAATATTATAAGGATAATTTCTAAAATAAAAGTTTTCACACAAATGTGGGACAAACGAAAAAAAATTTGTTCGAATTGGAATAGAGGTGGTAAAGAGTTGTTTCTTATTAGACATTTTGTGTTAAAAACTAGAGGTGGTAAACTATTAAGACCGTTAGTAGTATACTGAACGGGAGCCATGCTTACAATTGAAGAAAGAAAACAGGGGAGAAATTAATCACTACGAGAGAAGTGTTAAATATTCAAATCAAATGAGGAGATAACCTTTCATCAAGATATCTGCAATCAGAGCGATGAGTGAGAGAGAGCGAGAGAGCGGGAGGACGAGCAGCCGTCGGGGACAATACCTACAAAGCCACCGGAGGAACCAACAACTCAGCGTAGCAGTGATCATCCATCCTACAAAACCATCCTAGCCAACCACTACATCACTACCAATACCGTCATACAAACTACAAATCAACTACAAACCCAAACCCAAACCAAGTTAATATCCTCTCCACCACCAGATTTCAACCCCATTTCCGAAACTTTCATACCGATTCCGTCCGACACTGTAATTGAACTGACAGCGGAGTGGGAAAATTCAATCATATTCAAGGTTTTAGGGAAATCTTTCTCGACAGATTTCATCCTACCTAGGATCAGGAAACTTTAGAAACTCGATCTCAATACCCCCATTCTAACCTTAGGAAGAGGCCTCTTTATCATCAAGAGCCAAACAACTAAGCTCAAATAAAGAATTCTCTTTAAGGTCCCATGGTTCTTCAATGGATACTTCATCTCAACCTCTCCCTGGACCCCGGGTTTCAAAACATCGCAAGCAACGGTCACAATAGCCCCAGTTTGTGTGACGATTACGGAACTACCTATCGAACTTCATAACAGAAAAATCATTACATCGGTGGCTAACTCCCTAAGCCAACTGATTGGATTTGGAAAGAGAAGCTTTGAAAGTATGAACAGAACATCCATCTCCTTCCAAATGATGCTGGACCTGGCCAAACCACTCAAAAACAACGTATTGATCGGAGAAAGTAAACAGAATCTCATCTGGCACGATATCCCAGACTTCTGCAACCTCTGTAGTTGCATTGGCCACACTAGCGCTAAGTGTCGTCTGAGGAACCATGAAGAGGGCAAAGAAGCTAAACAAGACGGAAACACCCAAACAGATAAACAACAGATGAACAGAGCTAATCTACGACAATGACAGGAAGTGAAGGGAAACAAACACAGCTACAAAGTTTAACTATAAACAGTCTAATAGATTCAATGTGCTAAGCGAGTGGGACGACGCGCTGCCGTCGGAGAGCCAGAATGGTAAAACCACCACCTCCCACGCCACAATGAAGCAGGGACTAATTTGGAGGGAAAAATTCTCAAAATACAAAGTTGAAAATTCATAATCCCTAGTGGTATCACGTGAGCTTGCATGTGCCAACCCAGCAGTTACCAAGTTAATCTCAAAAAATCTAATGAGTACAATGGGGTACGGACACGTGGATGACCTTATCCAAATCCTACACATAACCGACACCCAACCCTTTCACTCTCTCCCCTCTACCCAAACCCTAATTCGCTTAGATTTCTCCGCCCCTCTCTGTACCAAACATAATCTTCTGCCTTCTTCATATTACAACCAACTCACCATCACCAACCTCCATACCCACCTCAACTTCAATTTCAATGGACCCGAAACAACAACAAATCCTCCAAGCTTTCTTTCAAACCTGCCAACCGGCATCTCAACAACCATACCAAATTCCACCTATCTCACCACCTTCGGATGTCATAAAAACAATATGCGAGAACACAACAAAATACCTCTCCTTCTCGGACAAGTCGATTATCATCCAACCGGAAATCAACCCCAACCATTATCGCTTCCTGATCCGAGCCCCAAACAACTGGATTGCAGTGCAGCCACACTTGATCAGGAAATTCATAGCCAAACCAACTTATGCGGACGTGCCTTTCATAGAGATGGTGATGCAAGTGAAAGGGGAAAAGGAAAAGCGACCAGTGCACCTACCAAGTATCGTAGATCTGCAAGGCTTTTGCCTAGTGGTGGCCAACATAATGAGGGACTGGTTTGCAGCACAACCGATGGAAACCAAAGAGATCATCAGGGAGGATTGCTTGTTCTTGGTGGACCCGGCGCCGATCTTACCTCTATTGAGGACAGATTATTTGTTGATCTTAAGATTGAGCATCTTCATGGACAGCCACACAAACTCAGTATTCTTGGGACACACCAACAAGAATTTTCATTCACTATCAGTCATCCTAAACCCGATAAACAAACCAATCGACAGATCAGAAAAATCGAACGACGAGGTGGAAAGGATCCCCTGGGAACTCTGGGCAACAAAGTTTGAACTGTAACCTCTACAGAAGGGGGAATCCTTCAGTTTCGTGAGAGGGAAAGTGATGAAGAGGAGAGGAGAACAGAACAGGGGAGGATCATCCCAGGCACGAGAAGAATTACCTGCTGATATGTCTATCCTAGCATGGAATACAAGGGGCATCTCTAGGCCCAGCTTCAAAACAAACTTCTTGCATCTTGTTCAGGAACATAATCCTGACATTGTCTTTCTCTCTGAGACCCGCACCTCCATCAAAAATGCACTGCCAATCATCGAATCCCTTCCCTTTGATGATCACTGCCTCGCTGAACCAAGGGGTTTCTCAGGAGGCTTGCTGGTTCTGTGAAATTCATCCAGAGTGGACTTCACCACTACGGGAAATGATATCCACATGATCCATGGTGTTGACCAGGTACGTGCTACTAATTCGACCTTTTTTCTTTCTTGCGTTTATGCTAGCACTATCTTCAAAAGTAGGTTAGAAAGCTGGGATAATTTGAGAACAATCGCTGGTAGCTTAAACCTCCCTTGGTTAGCAGTAGGAGATTTCAATGAAATGATTTGCCAATCGGAAAATTTTGGGGGGAAACCACTTAAGAACAAATGAATGCAAGCCTTTAAAGACTATTTGAATGATTGTGGACTTTCAGACCTGGGTTTCACGGGGATAAAATTTACTTGGACTAGTAAACAACGAAAGAAACCGGTGATGGCACGTCTAGATAGGGCAGTGGCCAACTCTGAGCTAATCTCCCTCTTCCCTGATCTAGTAGTACACTCATTGACTAGGGCTAGCTTTGATCACAACCCTTTATTGATCAATTTGGAAAACCAGTTACCAAAGAGTAAACACTTGAAATCCTTCAAACTTGAACCCCTTCAAACTTGAACCCCTTTGGTACCTTGACCCAAACTTCACTACCTTAATCACCCACCTTTGGAACTCGACACATGGTACTTTAACAGACAAAATCAAACTCCTACCTAACCACATTCAACTTTGGGTAGAGGACAGGTTTGGAAACATTTTTAAGAGCAAAAGGAGGATGATTAACATGATCAATGGGATTCAAAGACAGTTAGATATTGAGCCTAATAACCAATTTCTGTGGGAGCTGGAGCTCAGACTTCAGAGAGAATTAGATAAACTGCTTGACCAGGAGGAGGCATTTTGGAAAGCTAGAGCTAGGGAAATGTGGCTGACCTCAGGTGATAAAAATACAACTTTCTTTCATAACTTGGTCATTAGGAGCAGGAGGAGAAATAGGATCACTACTCTTAAGAATGAGGAGGGGAGAGAGCTCAAAACCAATAGGGAGATTAAAGAGCACATTTGGTCCTTCTACTCTGACCTTTTCTCTACTGAGAAATCTATTGTGGCTAGAACCCCCAAGACCTATGGGAATATCAATTTGGCCTACACCCCTTCCATGAGAGAGATTAAGAATGCTGTTTTTAGCGCTAGCCCTTGGAAAGCACCTGGGAAAGATGGGTTTCACAACTTCTTCTTCCAAAAACATTGGCATGATGTTAAACATGATCTCTTCCAATTCCTCTATAACGTGTTCCAATGTAAAAAAACTAGATACCGCCCTAAATGAAGCAGTTGTCACCCTGATACCCAAGGTGGAACACCCAGAAACAGTGAAGCAATTTAGACCTATCAGCCTTTGCCCAACCATCTTCAAATTTGTCACCAAGGTCTTAGTCAAGAGATTAAGACCTATCCTTAAGAGCCTAATCTCCCCAAACCAAAACGACTTCCTACCTAATAGAGGCACAAACATCAACTACATTGTTGCTTCAGAAGCACTACATTCCATGAAAAAGAAGAAAGGAAAAAAGGGTTTTCTTGCCATCAAAATAGATCTGGAGAAGGCCTATGATAGACTAGAATGAGACTTTATCTTGGACTGCCTTGTGAGCCATAAACTAGACCAAGATACCTGCCAACTCATAATGGTCTGTATCTCCTCTACCTCCTTCACAATTAATGTCAATGGAGAAAGATATAAGAAAGTGCTACCTTCTAGAGGCATTAGACAAGGAGACCCTCTGTCACCTTACATCTTTATCCTTTGTATGGAGCACCTTTCAAATCTAATCCATAGTGCTTGTGAAGAAGGATTTTGGACCCCTTAACCTTTGGCACAACCAAACTCCCCCTCTCACACCGTTTGTTTGCTGATGATCTTATCCTGTTTGGAGAAGCTGACACTCAAATTGTCAATAGCATTATGTCAACCCTAGCACTCTTCAAGGACATCTTAGGCTAGAAAGTCAACCATAGCAAAAGCAAGTGCTATTTCTCTAGGAACACCCCTGCCTCCCTAATCCTAACACTCTCTACTATGCTGAACATGAAAGCCAGTCAGGATCTTGGAGATAACATTGGCTACCCCCTAACTGATAGGAGGCCAAATTATAATCAACTATAATACCTAGTTAATAGGATGAACGACAAACTAGCCACATGGAAAACTAAGTTCTTGAACAAAGCAGGTAGGGCTACCCTCATTAAGGCCACTATGAACTCCATGGCCTTATACCCCATGAACTGTTTGGCCTTACCCAAGAGATGCCTGAACCAGCTAGACAAGACCATGAGAGATTTCTTTTGGGGAACCACTCAGGATAAGAGGAAACTACATTTGGTAGGCCCGGGGAAAATTTGTGCCCCAAAGGAATAGAGAGGAACTGGTTGTAGGTCTTACCACATCCTTAATGATATTTCCCTAACAAAGCTTTGATGGAAAATCCATTCCAACAACAACCTAGGAGCTAGTATACTCAATGCCAAGTACTCTAATAGCAGAAATGGTCTCACCCCCTTTAGGAAGGGATCTCATAAATGGAAGAACATTGGGAAAGGTTGGGAAAACTTCACTAGGTCTGTTGTTTAGGTGATTGGGGATGGGAAGCATATTTCCTTTTGGTTTAATTTGACAACTGGACTAGGAAAGGAATTCTGATAAGCCTCATTAGTGGACCCTTAACCATGATAGATCTTGAACTTAAAGTCTCTAACTGCCTTGTTGAAGGAAAGTGGGATCTCACCCAACTCTCCTTTACTCTGCCCCCTGACATCTTAACCTTCATCCTCTCTATGTTTCTTCCTAACTCTGGTAATGATCAGCTAGCCTGTTCCCTTGCCCAAGGGAGATACTTTAACACCAAGACAACCTATGCTGAGCTTTGGCCAAACCTCTTCAACAAAACTCATCATCAACCTCTCTAATTACCAACCTAGCCACTAGTACCAACAGTTGGGAGAAACTTTGGGCAACTCCTTAGCCGCCCAAGGTTAAGCTTTTTATTTGGTCACTGCTATGGGATGCACTACCTGTGAAACATACACTCTAAAGAAAAGGAATCCAAATCAATCCAAATTGCCCATTTTGTCCAAACACACCCGAAATATGGGACCATGTTCTGAGAGATTGTCCTCTAGCTCACGAGGTATGGCACTGCTCTACATACTTACCCCAAAATTTCAACACAGGGGACAATGAAATGTGGCTGATGAATAACCTATTCAGTAAAGAAATTTTCGACCAAACCCCATGGGATGTACAATTCGGGATCAGTGGTTAGGAAATATGGAAGAAGAGAAATGCTTGGGTGTTTGAACAAAAAAACAAGAGAGCACAACAAGTACACCACCAAATCACACAATTAACCACAGACACAATCAAGTATACCAGGGAGACCAAGAGAGGGGAAGAGTCCAATGACAACATAGGAATTCACCTAAACCACTGCATGGTTAAAGTGGATGCATCTTTCTGCCCCTAAGACACTACAAACAGGTTTGGGAGGGATCTTTAGAAACGGAACTAACAGAGAGACAAAAGCCTTATTCAGGAAAACAAGGGCCCCTGATGCTAATACTGCTGAGTTCATGGCCATACTGTAAGCACTGGATTGGATAGAGGAACAACGGTTATCTAATGTTCATCTCTTTTCAGATTCTAAAATTGTAGTGGATCACATTACACACCCACCCTTGATTAAAGACTGGTATTGCAACTTGGCTATTATATGCAGGGACCATCCAGGGACGAGTAGAGTGCGGGAACTTGCTAAGGTTGGGAGGAAGTGCCTTCAAGATGCAGATAGCTTGGCTAGATGGACAAGAGAATAGAATTTTGTGTACTATAATTACTTAACTGTTTTCTCTTCACCATTCGTAAACAATGGTTGTAAGGTTAATCATACTCTACTTTTGGATATTATCAGTAGGGCTCAGGGAGCCAACCAGGTTTCGCTAAGTAGTAGGATGAACAATAGTTGTAATAGTTTATTGTAGTTTTTAATCTATGCTCCTTCCAACCAAAAAAAAAACTATTAAGACCGCCCTTTTCCGATTTTTTAAATCTCGATATACCAAATGCTGTGTTTTTCATTTACAATAGGCTAAATTGCTAACTTGACTCCCTTTAAACATCTTGAAAATTTAGCCCTATTACAAAAAATGTCGGTATCACCTAGGGGTGTCAATTCGGTTATTCGGTTCGGTTCTGTTTGGAACCAAACAGTTCGGTTGACTTCGGTTCGATGGACTTTGGTTTATTTTTTCACGTTAAATTGATTCGGTTGCAACTTTTTCGGTTTCGGTTCGGTTAATTACGGTTGCGTTAACTCTTTTTTCAGTTCGGTTCGGTTACGGTTATCTACCCGGTTTGACCCATACGGTTTTAGTAAAAAATGGTTCACTATTCAACCATCTTTATCGGTTATTTTCGGTTTTCATTCACTTAATTTTAGTTTTGTATTAAAAACCACATCGGTTTGGATGAAAATCAATATCGTTAATTGTGTATCCTTCTCAAAATTTTTGTTTTTATAAAATATATAATTTCTTGTTAAAGACCGCACGTGTTTCAAGATACGTCAATTTGGTTAAATGAGTCATTTTGGAATGACTCGTAAGGCGGTAACGGGTCGGGTCGAGTCTGGTTGGATTACTTATCTCGGATCACCATTAATTGGATCATATCGGGTCGGTTACGGGCAAAAGTCAGATCACGGGCTGGTCGGTACAGGTGAAGTTCGAGCCGAACGAATATCGGGGCGGGTATTAACGGGTCCGGGTAAACATAAGTCGGATAATTATCGGGTTTGTACGCGTCAATTCGAGATCTGTGGCCTTTGGGTCGAATCGATTTCAATTCGGGTTATTTATGGGTTGAGTCATGGTGGAACTTAAAGGTGCTAACGAGTCGGATGAGTTATGTATAACTGAACTCATCTCATTAAGAACTCGAGTAGATCTTTGACTGATTTTTAACCAATTTGAAGGAGTTTGGGATGAGTTTGACTCGAGCTATTTGCGAGATCTTTGGTCGCTTTACACTCATAAGATATATTGTACAACAAAATTGAATATTATTACCATTTATCATATCATTCGAGATTTTTGCGAATATCCGGGTCGATTTTGTGATTCTTGACTCAACCTCATTAGCGGTCTTGAGTTGAGATTATTATTAATAATAATAATAACAACAACAACAATAATAATTACAATGATACAAATACCAATATTAATAGTAATAGCGGTAATAAAAAAACTACTACTACATTAGATCAACGTTTAAGATAATTTATATCAATGTATTAGATCAATAGTCAATATAATTAGATCAATGTATAACATAGTTAAGACCAATGTATCATATCAATTTACATACTATGTATTAGATTGAGCAATCATCAATATATTAGAGCAATGTATACGATAGTTAGGTGAAGTGTATCATAAATCATCAACGTACTAGATCAATGTATACGATAGTTAAGAGTAGTGTATGCATGAGATCATTCATTAATACATATAAGATAGTTAAGCTTAGTGTATTAGATCAATCATCAATATATTAGACTAATATGTATGATAGTTAAGAGTTACTTTATGTTATCAATGTAGTAATTGTAATGAAAGATGAGGTTTTATTGATACACGATACACCACTATAATATTTGTTTAAAGATAGATTTGGTAATAGTTATTTATTCAAGTTAGATGGATTAGAAGTGTATGTGTATAAGACCAATCAATCAATCATCAATACATTTAAAATAGTTAAGACTAGTGTATCAGGTCAATGATCAATATATATATATATATATATATATATATATATATATATATAATCAATCATCTATATGTTAGATCAAAGCAAATAGTTAAAGCAAATGTATTAGATTAATCATCAATATATTAGATACTTAAAATTCATGTATTATAGCAATTATCTACGTATTAGATCAATGAATAATATAGTTAAGATCCATGTATTAAATGAACCATCAATTTGTTACACCACTGAATTATATTTAAAGCCATGTATTATATTAATTCATCAATATATTGCTCAATAAATGAGATAATAAAGATCTATGCTCGGCTCGAGTTTTAACGAGACGATACGTGAGCCAATCTAAGCTCGGCTTGGGAGCTCATGAGTGGGTCGAATTATTCTTATATCTTATTTTTAAAAATATATTTACAAACTTCATTGGCTTTTATTTTTATGTAATTTATTTTTGCTATACAATATTTACCATATTAAACAAGTCATCGAAAATAAAATATCAAGAATTCACGCATGGAATAGGAATCCGACATGGAAATGGAGTAAATGGACAAGTATGTTTGCTGAATATAAATTTCAGTCGTGACTTTTGTCTTTGTTATTCTTGCTGCTTGAGTCCCACATCGAAGTGGAGGAAAGTATCAAGGAAGTTCTCGTATATAAATACAAAGGTTGGTAGCATGAGTTTGCTATGTCATAGCCAGCGACCCATTTCATTTTAGTAAATCTATTGATAATTGGGCTTTGGGCTATGGTAAATGGACAAATTGCCATCAGCTCATAGTATGTTTGATGGCTACTGACATTTAGGCTTAAGTCTACAGTGAGTGGACAAGAAATATTAAATGTCAACTTAATGAATGGAGCTAAAGTAATTGAAATTAGATAGAGTAATGAATAATATAGGAGAATTTCACCTATTTAATAATATTATAATATTATAACTTGTTGAAAATATTTAAAACTTTGAAATAATTTAATAATATTATAACTTGGATGTTATTGTTTAAATAGTATAAAAAGTTTGCATTAGTTCATTTCAGTTTATAACAGTTTATACTATTTTTAAATGTTTTTCAGTTATTTTCGGTTAATATTCGGTTCGTTCGGTTCAGTTTATAACAGTTCAAAACAGTTTTCAGTTGTTTTTGGTTAATATTCGGTTCGGTTCGGTTTAAAAAGGTTTTTGAAACAGTTAATTACGGTTCAGTTCCTTTTCGGTTCGGTTTCGGTTCGGTTTAAAACAGTTGACTTTGAAACAGTTGATTTCAGTTCGGTTCTTTTTTCAGTTAACGGTTAGTTTCGGTTCAGTTTATTCGGTTCGGTTTCGGTTCGGTTAACAGTTCAACCAACAGTTTTCAACCAAACTGACAGCTCTAGTATCACCCTTGCACATAGCCCCACGTAAAATAATACTGTACTAGTTATGTAATCACATGCATGTTACTACACATAGAATACGACACTGAGGGTACTGTATTGTACAGTATTAAACTAAATCCCAGGGCATTAAGAACTTTGTTGACTATTTTATTAGGTCGATATCCAAAAATTTGGGGTCGTGATGTTGCCGTGATGGACTCACTGAAAATGTGCTACGTACTTTGCCTGTCCTTTTCCATATCGTTGAATGTAAGCCGCCCCCATCAATCATCACGGCTCATTGATTGATCAGCAGTAAACCTACTACTCAGAAATCAATTTAAATGTCCTAGCTTTCCCATCACTGAGACGCTGATCGATAACAGTAATAATTCGATATACTTTGGCTATGCATGCAGCTTGTGTTAGTCACCGAGTATTTAATATAAAGTGTGCACACATTTAGTAGGAGCAAAGTTAGAGTGCTTAAGCAACTTGCAAATTGCAATTTGCATATTGCAAGGACAGAAATGAGTGAATTATCTGGCAGGTGCAAGGACGAAGATGAGGCACACAAGTTGAGTAAACAATGGAGGAATAACAAGGAACTGGTTCATGATCTCCTTCATGGATATGATCATGAAATGTTCCTTACTTTGATTCGGCACCGCTACGATCAGTAAGTCTTTCTCTATTTTTCTTCGTTTTTCTTTAACAGGAGCATACGATACATAGTCTCAAATAATATTGGTGTAAACTATATACTAGTATATAGAGGCGACAAATGACAATAATGGATTAGAATTAATTGTGTACAAGTCGGTATCCCCTTCTATTTTGGGCTTAGATTCTTTTTTGTCAAATACGGAGTCATCTTTTTGGTGTTTGGTATCAGATTGGATTACCTTTCATCTGAACGTCAATCTTGGGCGAATTCAAACTATGTTATCGGTAATGACAATGGTAATCACATTTTGACGGCAGATATAATATTTTTTTATTCTCTTTTAATTATTAAAAATAACTTGAGCTATATTCGAGGGTGTGCTATTGTTATTTTAGGGTGATAACGAGTCGGGTCGATTTTTGTATACTCGACTTGACTCGTCAAAATCTCAAGTCGAGCTTCGATCGAGTTTTGACCAACTTGAACGAGTTCGAGTTAAGTAGTTTGACTCGAGTCAATCTCGAGCTATTTTTGAGTTTTTCAGTTGGCTTTACACCCATAAGATAGATTTTATATAAAAATTAAATATCCTAACACTCTAATAGATCATTCGAGTTTCTCGCGAGTCTTCGAGTCGAGTTTTGTGTATCTCGACTCGGTCTCATTAGTGTCTTGAGCCGATCTCGACATCAATCTGTGCTAACTCGAGTCGAGCGCTGATTGGCTTTTGACCGAGTCAAGTTTGAGTAGTTCACGAGTTGTTTTGCTTAATTAGCACCCCCTAGTTGTTTTACCGCCTATTTTACGTTAAAATCGCTCATGACCCGGCTCCTAGTCAGAAGGAAATCAATGGAGGATCTTGGTCTTTTGGATGACATGATGTGCCCCAACAAAACCCAAAAACCAATTTTGTATTTTACGTTAAATGCCCGACATCGTTAAAGAATAATGTTATCCGATCTCTAGGGTTGAAGACTTGAAGTAATAAGATTTCTGGGGCACGATGGAGTGAGGGTATTAAACTGATCAGGAGTACGCTTCTTCTCGAAAGTCGGATCTATCACGTCTTTACTATCCTTTTTTTCCTCTTTTCTTTCCTTTTGTTTAACAACAATACCTTTTTTGTTCTTTTCAGTTTTATGTCTAACCCTAAGTGTCAAATTAGGTTAAGATGTCAAATTAGATTAATGATTTGGCTTAGGTTTCTCATTAATCACAAACACATATATATATATATAACCTATGATTGTAATTAGGTCGTCTAAGCCCACTCTAAATAAATACATAACTATAACTATACATCATTAAACACAAACTACACATGGCCCAATACTTAAGTTTTTGAGTGGTAAACTTGTAATCACTCATTTTCTTAAATTATGTGTCTTAGAATAGCTCTCCTCCTTTTCAAATAAACGGAATAATATCACTATATGCCTTTGTATATTAAGTTTAACTAGACTTTGCTAACTAGATACAAAAAGAATTAAGATAAGATGTTGAATTTGTCGGTTATATTTTTATCTAAATATATCAACTTCTTATACAGTTTAATACTACTTTCGTCCCAAATTATTTGATACATAGATATTTGACATAAAGAATTAGGTAGATTAAGGGGGAAGGTTGGGACCACTTTTTTGGTTATAGTATCTTATAAAATACTAATTTTTGGGGGTCTATTGATTAATTGTAGAAAGAAAACAAAAATAAAGGTAATGAAGTGACAAGTATAATGGGGATCATAAGCTAGCCGCGAAAGGAAAATGTAGCAAATAAATTGAGACACCCGTTTCTGTTATGCAAAGCAAATAATTTAGAATGGAGATAATAGTAAATAAATAATTGAAGATCAGTGACTAAAGTTGTTTGTACAAGCGTAAGAGTCCATATTCCAATATCACTGAAAGTTTAAAATTTCGGTGTTAAAACACTATTGCTCATTGTCAAAATGTGTCATTAAAATCTTGTTAAAATTCTATATTATGCTCATTTGTATTTTTGGTTGGTTTATTTAGGATACCCCATATTTACAATAGTCTCTGTCATTTAAATTTAAGGAAAATTTGTGAAGAATCCCTTGCAACTTTTCATTTTTTGTGAATGTGAAAATAAAGGAAAGAGGAGAGAGATTGGAGGTGGGAATGGGAAGGAAAGAGGAGAGAGATTGAAGGTGGGAAAATGGGAGGAAGGAGAGGAAAATCAGTTAGGGTTTAATTGGAGGTAGAAAAGTAATTTTAAAGAGTTTTTGGGAGGGAAAGAATAAAGTGCGCCCCACTTAACGGAGGATTTTAACGGCGTTACATTTTTGGGGGTGCATCCAATAACTTTAATAAGCTCCTGGGGTTATTTTCCAGAAAAAAGTTGCTGGTGGTTATTCACAAAAAATGAAAAGTTGCAGGGGGTTCTTCACAAATTTTCCTAAATTTAAAATATCCAAAATGAGTCTGACCCGAATTGACCAGATCTTGAACATCCTGCCACCTCTTTGTAACACCCCGCCCAAACCGAACCCTTTTTATATTTAATAAAACTCGTTTGGGGGGAAATCAACGAGGGTTCGATTCGGATGGAGCGTTACCACCGCACTCAACTCCTTGGAATTAAGTGCAAGGCTAAGTAACTAAAACATATTCGTTCCAAACTTAATTAAAAATCATCCTTACAACCAAATTTAAACTAGTTCGTTAAGTACTAAATACTAAGTGTTTCAGAGTTCCAGCGGAAGCAAAAATATTAAGCTAGGTGGATGACAACTTCTAGATGAACTCTCATAATTCCCCTCGATCACCCACCTGCAAATAATCATGGAAAAAGACAAGAGAGACAAGCTCCCAAAAATCAGATAAACTGAGTAATTCCAACTCCATCCCGTAAAATACTTAAGTTGAATTTACTTTGTGAAACTAATAGTTTGATAGAGTCGAAAGCATAGCTCATATACATATATAAATACAATTAATAGTCACATAAGTGCATACATATATATATGTAAGGTTAATAATCACATAATTTCAATTAATTCAATAATTAAGAGTATTTTGACCGTTTAAGGAGAGGAAAGAGAACTTCAGTAAGCCAGGGACACCCTGTAACAACTTACTACAATAATGTGAGCCAGGGAAACCTGTAACAACTCACTGTGAGCCAGGGACACCCTGTAACAACTCACTAAAAGTAACATTGGCCACGAAAACAGAGTCCCTAGTGTGCACACCCCTTCTAACTTGGAAACACATCAAGATAGAAGGAAGACAAATAACAGAAAAATCAGCATAGTAACAAAAGAACATGTAGGTGGCCGCTGAACCTCCCATACAGGGCAACCTGTTCATCATTTCCTTCCTTTATTTCACTTTAAGTGATTTATAGTTTTTACTTCAAGTTATCACATAACACATATTCATATCTACATCGTTCATTTAACCGAGAGTTAAAACCGTTACTCCACTTCCATAACTCGTTTCATACATAGCTAATTCCGATAGCATATCCATAATCTCAACTATCACTTGGTTACATTAACTCATAACCATTTCCATTGGTTCATCACAATGACAACTTCCGTTTATAACTTTCATAATTATTAATAACGATTATAATAACCATGTGAAATAATAACGATATTAATAATAACAATAATAATAATATTAATAGTAATAATAATAATAGTAATAATAATAATAATAATAACAAGATTTTAATTTACTATTTTAAATCCCATCATAATAGTCATTGTCATAGTCCATAATACAACTTCCATATTCACGGTTCATGATGAAGATCCATTCTTGTCATCCATTCCATTACTCAAAATTCATACTTAAATTAATAATCATAATCCATAATCAATCCATATTCAAAATCCCCATATTAAGTTTATTGTCACATAATCACATCATTAATTCACATAACCTCAAAGTTAAATCATTTTATTTTACGGAACCTACTTGTGGATGAACATTGGTAATTACCTCTTGAAGCGTGCTTGAAACTAAATCACGAACGAATCAACACTCTTGGAAATCCTCGTCTACGCAATCGGAGTCTACAATTAAGCGAAATCTAAAGTTAGTTTCCTAAATAACCCCTTATGATTTTATAAATAAATAACTTAAATAATTTAATAACTTAAAGAAGCTCATTATTTAAAGAAGTTTATAAATCGAAGTTTAAGTTTCTCGAATTTATTTATAAAAATTATTTTAAGTACTTAAACGTTATAAATAATTTATATAAACATAAATAATGAACTTCAATATATTTATCATTTTATTTTAGAAACTTAGAAATATTTTTGAGTTATGAAAAGTTAATATAAACATTAATAGTAATAATAAACTTAAAATGAAAGTTTTATTTTAATTAAACAAAATAACTAACAAAGAAGGATGGGTCATTTTAGAGTGTTGGGCTAACTTAGAATTAAAAATCTGATTTGGGAGAGAGTAAGATTGGGCTTTGGGTCAATTAAAGTGAGTAAGGAGGCTTTGGGTCATTTTGGGTTTAATAAAAACAAAACATGAGGAGGAATAAAAGAAGAGAAGCAGTAGAAGAGGAAGGAAGGAAAAAAACAGAGGGGTGGGATGGCTGCCGGATTCCGGCGACCTTGGTGGCCACGGTGGGTGGCCGGCGTTGCGGCTGGGCTAGGCGGCAGCAAGGGCTGCGTTTCTTCTTTTTTTTGGTGGTGGTTGGGCTGCGTTGTGGCAGCGAAAAGGGGGGGGAGAGCTGCGTTTGGGCGCAGCTGCTGCTGCGTGGTGGCAGCGGCTGCCGCTGCTTGGTGGCGGAGGTGGTTGCTGCTGCTGTGCGGCGGCGATTGGTGTCGACGGAGGGAGATTTGTGGTGGTTTAAGTGGTTTGTTTTTAAGCTTTAGTTTTGTTTTAATGGTGGTTAATAAAATCAGAAATTAAAGAGAAGGAGGAAGGAGAGGTGAAGCAAACCTTGAGTGATGTTTGCTTGATTATTTGAGTGGGTTGAGTTGGGTATTTATAGAGGGGAAAATCTGATTTGGGTTTGAATGGTCAAGCACCATTGATGAGGGAGAGGTATGGAGGTTGAATAGAGGTTGCTTGTTTGACTCAAATGTGTAAGTGAATCAGATTTTTGAGTGAAAAATCTGATTTCTTGCAAGTGGGAAAAATCTGATTTTGCAAGTGGATATAGGTTTGCTTGAGGTTTTGGAGAAACCATTAATGGTTGTTTGGTGAAGGATGAAGGTGATGATGGAGGGTGATAAGTGATAAGTGGTGATGGATAAGCTATGAGAGTGATAAGGGCATAAGTTGTAATTTTAAAAATCAAGCTTTAAAAACTTGTAAATCAAAATGTTTATACTAGTATATGAAATAACATTTTAATGAAATGAATATTTAAAGTAGTTGTTTAAAATAATTATAATACTAACTAATTAAATTAATAATGGAAATAATATTATATCAAAATAATTAGCATGTTTAAAATAATTGGAAATAAAATCGTAATACAAATCAATACTTTAATAAAACTCAAAAATTTTAATTAACACTTATTTTCGCTAATAATATAATTTATAAAGTAATTAACACGTTTTAAAGCTAATAATATAGTTTAGAAATTCGGGGTATTACACTCTTCTCTTATTATCATCACAAGCTCACCGCAACCTCTCACCTTGCCATTATCTTTTTCTTTTTTCAATGTAGTACTTTATTTGTCATACATACACTTTTCACATTTTCTAACATACAATTTCAAAAACTAATATTTTAAATTTGGTATAGGAAAAACTTACAATCATAATATAATTGAAAAGTATACATTAAAACAAATCAAATAAGATCACATGTAACTACATGAGTATTTTTTCAACTACGTATATAAATACAAAGACGATTAAAGTAATAAAGTAAATAATAACTAAAGTCAATATATAATAAATAAAAAGACGGAACGAGTGGTTATAAATTTTTAGGATATTATTGTCACCATCATGGAGATTTTGAGTTGTACAAGATAATAGAGTGAGCATGTTTCTGATTAAAAGCCTATTTAACTTCTACTTTTCTTCATTAGTTTTTCAAAAACAATAAAAAAAATTATTTTTAGATATAGCCAATAGCTATAGCCTATAGGTACCAAGTACCAACACTTTCCCTTTCCATTATCTTGCGTTCTTGCCATTGCCAATGATTAACAAGGCCGACGAAAGTTCCTTGCATTGCTGTCTGAACAAATGATTTCACCGTTAATGCTATAGGTCCCGTCTCCCTCGTCCGTTTTTTTTGAGCGCTTAAATAATCCGAATTTGACTCCAAACTTTCTGGTTGGACTCTTGTTGGTTCTCCAATTTAATTCCTAACCAAACTTTATTGGTCCGTTGTTTCAATTTATTATTTATTAATAGTATTTATTTAATAAAATAAGTTTGTGAAAACAAGTAAAATAAAGGTTTGATTTTCTCACAAATAAAGTTTGAATAAGTACTCAAAAGTTGAGACAACTAAAAATAAGGTCAAATACTTCGGATCAGTTCAAAAGAAAAAACTGAGTTAAAAAGAAGATACATGTTATGTTTCTTCACCAGAAAAAAACTTTTATGATATTCATAATAAAATTTGATGTCTATCCATTATTTTTTTCTGGTTTGGCATTTTTTATTACTTGGGACTTAGGGCATGTTCATTTTAGTTCAGTTCAGTTCAGTTCAGCTCCAATCAGTTCAGTTTATTCAGTTAGTTCAGTCAGTTCAGCTCCATTCTGTTGTAACCATTTTGTTAAATATTATTATGTTGGTCTAATTTATTTTACTAATTGCTCTTATTATTATATCATTATTATATTACTATATTATTTTTTATTTTTATATCATTATTATTAAGTATTATTATTATTATCTGTATATTTTTTTGTTTATTATAGATTTATTCATTATTATTACTTTATCATTAGGGAGGAACACGGTTTAGGTTAAAAACACAGATAAACCCGCATTTTTAGCCCATAATCCAATCAAATCACGTCAAAACGGTATATGATGTAATTTGCACGGCCTGACCCAATCATTATTTTATTACTAAATATTAATATATAATTTAATCTAATTATTAAAATAGTAATATTAATTTAATTCTTAGATATTATTGTTACTATATAATCATCATCAGGTATTAATATATTGATACAAAGACTATAAAATAATTTTTATTAATTATCATTATAATCATTAATCATTATTGTTATTAATTTATTATTAATATTATTTATTTATAATTATCGTTTAAAAATATCCAAAATAATAATAATTATTCATTAATAATTATTCATTATTATTATTAATCATTATAATAATTATTTAATATTCATATTATTATTGTTTAAATATTATTTATATATTTATGAAATTCAATTCAATTCAAC